>JASDQU010589551.1:34369-44439 GCA_032191745.1 Picea mariana
ATTAATGGTCATAGGGATGATGAAAATAATGTGTAACAAATACTCCTCTAACTGAGCATGCCATTTGCAATTGGGTTGATCTAATCTTCTTCACGCGCGGTAGTTCTGTATAATTGATTCACATCTTCTGTCATAATATTGTCTGTTGCAGGTTCCACATACCTTCCTTCTTCTAAGGGATCTAATGGCGCAATAACTCTGTATTCCCCTAATTCAAATATCATCTTTCTTGTCTTCAAATTGATAATAACCTTGTTATCAAAATCCTAATACATACCCAACAATGTTGGATATGGCGAAGTGTTGCCCACTATGTCAATGACTTCAAAGTCTCCCAGTGGTGCACACACCATCTAGATCTACTGGAATCCCCTTCAACCTACCAATTTGAACCACTCTATGTTGATTTTCCAATTTCAACTGAATAGGTGAATACCCTAATTGTGGTTCTCCCATAGCTTCCCAAGTCTTCTTTGGTGGAACATTAACTTTAGACCCTAAGTATAGTATGATATCCCCCATATTGAAATCTCCTATGTTTACATTCAATATGAATTCCTTGCTATTTGTTCTCCTCTTACGGACCTGATTTACTCTTTTTACACCTTCTTCCCTAGGATTATGGTTTTCTAATAAATTTTGCATTACATGTAAGGAATTTTTATCATTCATCAATTTGACACGGGCTCCCAAAAAGTTTCTTAAGTTACTTACTTGTTCTGAAGACTGCTCTTGATTGGTGTGATCAAATAATAAAGGCATGTCATTCACTGAGATCTCGTATACTGGCTTCGTTCCTGAAGTGGACGGAATTTTTTCCTTCAAGATCTCTTGTGTAGCTTCCTTGAATATCTCTTTCTCTTTGCGTGCATCAAACTTTTGTTCAAGCATTATATTCTTCCTAACCCACTGGTACTGGTCCTGATCCTTCTTGGCTGCATCTTCTCATGTCTTAGCTCCACCTCTAGTAACTATATTAATCTTCTTCTCATCCTCTTATCTATTTTCCACCACTATCCATTGCATGTTCTGATTATTTTGGTTCTTCTTGTMTTGTATTATGATCAAAATTGTAGGACAATCTTCAGTTTCATGGTTTGTTGCAGGATAGTACATACATGTCGCAGGTGGTTGTGGACRGTCTCTTACATAATGCTCTGGTTTCTGACAGTTATGACAAACAATTGGTCCTCGACCTCCTCCAAAACCTCTTCCTCCAAGGCCTCCTCCTCTGAATCCTCCTCGGTTTCCTTCATTATCTCTACACGGTGTGTTATACTATGGTCCTTGATTATACTGTGGTTGTGCGTTATTGTACTTTGGTGGTGTTGCGCACTGTTGTGTAGGATTATACTATTGTTTCTCTTGAAATTGCTATGCATTATACTGTGGTTGTGCTGCAAACTATTGCGCGGGATTATACTGTGGCTTTTGCATGTTGTTATACTGCGGCTGATTTGCAAGCTGTCATGTTACATCTTCAGCCTGCACCTTGTATGTATCTGCAATCCTTTCTTTCATCATCTCCAAGGTTCTACAGTCCTTGTCTTCATGTCCAACTGACTTACAAAGGTTACAAAATGTGCTCTTCAGTATTGTCTGATACTTCTAAATCAGGGGGAAATGATAAGGATCATGCTCATGTGTTTTGCAAATCTTACACCATGGTCCTCCTGAAGCTAAAGGGTTTGGAATACCCACTTCAATATACTGTGCAAATAATAGACATTCATTCTTATAATGGCCTTCCATCCTGCACATTGTACACCAGACATCTTCTCTTTTCTCCTTTCCTTAGTCTTTATTCAATTGGAATGTTAAGTTCTTTGGATCTTGCTTCAACTCTTCCACAACTAGATATGTATGTTTGTATTGGTTTTCATGTAGCTGTAAGGGTGCCTACAAAGCCTCACCCTGACTTTGGAATTTTTGTTGTCTCAAAGGATACTTAAAATGTGGTAATAGAGAATTAACAAACAAATGTCTATGTTGTGTATCAGTAATAGTGTATTTTAACTTACCTTTTAACATCTTGAATTTATGGTCCACTTCCCAGATTGATTCTCTTGGTTTCTGCTTGATCTCTATCATTTCAGCCATAAACTAGTCTTCTGAGCTAGGTTTCTGAAATTCGTTGATTAACTGCCTCTTCACATCTGCTATAGTTGTAGGTGTTCTCATTGGATTATTTGGTTAGAGACCCATGTACCAGTATAATACGCGGTCTCTACATGTGATTGGCAACTGTGCAACCTTTGTATCCTCATCTGTAATCTGGTTTGCTAGCCATATCTTCTCACAGATAAACAAATGATTTTCTAGATCATCTGACCCGCCCCCTCAAAACTCTGGTAACCTAATTGTTGAATCATGTCCTGCCATTGTGAAATTTGTTGAACTACCGCCTTTGCATGGTGTAGATACTTGACTGCTACTTGTTGAACTTGCACTTTTGCTACTGGACCCACGTCCTGAAAAAATTCTTCTACCACTAATCGATTGTTGGTTAACTATTTTTTCTTATTTAGTTATCTTAGTCGCATATGGGGTTGTGGGTTCCACACTAATTCAAATATGGAATGGAGAGCCTTCTTCTACACTGGACCCATGACCACTGGTTTTCCTCTCATATGTGGTGCACAATATATCCTCAATCTGTCCCGTGGCGCGAAGATCCTCTACCTCTTTCTCATCATTGTCCAAGCCCTCTCGCTCGGTTACAACCCTCTTCTTGCTATTCATCCCATACTGGTAGGGTGGTCTGTTACATGTCACACCTACGTTCCTTATTATTTCCTTGGTCTATTCATCATCCATCATGATGAGGTCCATTGCCTCCTTCTTTTGGCTACTCTCCAGAGCCTTCTCCATTTCTCAGATCTTCCTTAGTGCTTCCCCAACTCCCCCATGCACGCAAAGTGATCTAGTTGTCTGATTCCATGGTCATCACGCCTTTATCATGTAATAAGATCTTGATCGATGTGTAGAGTGACCTAGTGTACCTCCCTTTGGGTCCCCTTAAGAAATCTTGCTCCGCAATAGTATGTGACTATGTTATATCTACTGCAAACTCAATGATAAACCCCGCAGTAATGTTGTCTAACCATAAATACATTGCGCACGTGAATTTGTTATTAACCTTTTCCAACCGCGCAATATTTTCAACAACCCACTCTACTGGCCTGATCTGATTAGGTATCTTTCAACCTCAATATCCACTCCTGTAATAACTCTAGAAAATAACAAAAATATGCTTCATGCAAATCAGTAAACACATACCTCTGCAGATATTGGCGCAATGTGTATCTGGAACCCTTATTATCTTTTTGCGCAAACTCCAATTGCTTTGTCTCCAACCATCTTTCAATCTCTTGATTCATAGGATTCCATGGCCTGAACATCCCTTTCAACCACTGCATATTCTTCACCAAACCCCTGCCTGGCTCTCCTTCTAAGTTTTAGCCAGCAACGAAACCATTTGTTGGACGTATGGGTTGACCGGAGTTCTACCTTAGTTCTCCAACAAAACCCTTTTCACCATCGGCCCTTTTGGTAAACCAGAAGGCTACACCGCACACAAAGTGCATAGCGCAGTTTCACTCAAGATGGTTTATGGCTGACTACAGGACGCAGGTGTCTGCAGTCATGGAAGGGATTGGGGTTGTTCTTCTTACTTCTATTTATACTAAACCATGCATTATACGACACTATTCATCAGATCCATTATTATAATCATTCATAGTATTCATTCTACATACATATTTCTAGTTTGTGTTGTAATTTAAACGATTCATTCATCTAAACATTTAACCATAATTGCAAAAATAACAAAAGCATTTAGACACATTTGCAACACAGGGCTTTTACCGTGGTTCACCCCCCCCTTTGGCTACATCCACAAAGATCTTCTTGTATTTCTTATTCTTCATCAAAATGGCATTACGCGCATTACATCATAGAATAGTAGAGAGCAGTGATGCAAACCAGCATCGCACCAAGCTCCACAACTTGCGACCTGACCCTCAGTTACATCAACTACATCTGAGCTCCGCAACTCTCACCAAAATACAGACTAAAAACTCAAAAATGACTCCAAAAGATACTAAATATTTGATTATAAAGATACCATACCATAGACACCTCAATCTACCTTATGCCTCTTATATTTATACTACAAAATTGGGTKAAACCCTTACAATATGACTCCAAAACCCTAACCCTAACATGGTTAGGTTTGTCCACATATGCGTCAAATTTTCGCAAATCCTGCCGTCCGATGCTTCCTTTGCCCTTTGTCGCACTAATCTTCCTTCTTTTTCGACACGCGTTGTTCCCTTTGGCCCACTCTGCCTCGCTTGTTGCGTTTACTCCCAAAAATGTCTGCTCCATTACCACGCAAGCTGAATCAGGGAGTTCAAATAGAGGTGGTGGATCAACTATGTGGTGTCATGACTAGTCACAGAGTGGTACCTGCACCGGTTAGAGATATATTATCGGTATAAGATCTCTCTACGATATGGAGGAGTCTGCCT
Source organism: Picea mariana (assembly GCA_032191745.1). Classification (NCBI taxonomy): domain Eukaryota; kingdom Viridiplantae; phylum Streptophyta; class Pinopsida; order Pinales; family Pinaceae; genus Picea; species Picea mariana. Next base: position 38,902 of record JASDQU010589551.1, read on the forward strand.
CGTAACATGATGTTGTTGATGCATCATATTTTTGTGTCGTCGACCTCATCAAGAGGTTGAGGGATCATGCTCATGATCCTACACCATCTAGCTCATCAATAGACCCATCCACATCCTCTACTCCACCACATGGTCCTCCTCCTCCTCCTACTTCTCCTCCACATGAGTCAACTGCACCATCCACCATTCCTCCTTCTTCCCCTCCACGTATGTCTGAACCTGCATCCACGTCCAATCCTCCTCCTTCTCCTCCCCCTACACATGTGTCTGCTCCATCCTCATTCGATCCTCCTCCTCCTCCTCCATTGGTGTCACCATCCATCGATGTTTGTCCTTCTCCTCCACACGTGCCATCATCCATTGATCCTCCTCCTCCTCCTGCTCTACACATGTTACAAGCTTTTGATGCTTTGGACATTATGTTCACATTGAGTACTTTTGCACATCTTGATGATCTTGATAGAGAGACACTTGATAGTGCACTTATGCCGACAATTATTTCTAACGTTATTATTGATAGACCCTCTACCTCTAGTAGCAGAGACATTGATTCATCTGGCTCAGGTGGTGGACATAGTTAGTAGTGGTACCAATTGACATGTATATTGATTGTTTTATATTTGACTTTAGATTTATATATGACATGTTTATTGCAATTTTGTTGAGATGTATGTTTGACATGTATATTCATATATATATCGCTCATGTATATTATGTTTTTGATATAATGTTGTGGTTATTGTTATTTGATTTATAAAATGTATTATGAGTATGTTAATGATTAACATTGCTAATGATTTCTCTGCTTTTAAGTTAAATTTGAGATGTGTCACAAATTTAAATTTACGGTTGTCATATAATGTTTAACTTTACTTTTACGAAATTGTTTAATTTGGATTGTGATTGCAAAAAGTTATAACCATTAATGTCGTATAATGTTTCACTATTCTTCAAGGTGAATTGTTTGTTGTCCAACAAGATACAATATGTTAATTAAAAATGTTTAGAAATAAAAATATTTAAATATGATGAGTGAAATGATTGTGATTTGAATATTACGTCTTTTTCTTTTTCATATATTATAATAATAACATTATAATATAATTATTCAATAATAATAATAATGATGGTGTAATAATAATGTTATTTTTTTAATTTTTATTATTCAAATATTATAAGACAAAGTTATAATATAATTGTTCACTAAAATCAAAATTGTTATATTTTATCAATATTTATTTTTTTCAAAGATTTTATTAATTTATACTATCTAACTATTATAATATATCAAATTTATTCAGTTAAATTTAAAATACTAACTATAAAGAATAATAATACATTTTAATGATCTATACACTTTCAATGAAATGGTTTCACAATTATTTACTCTAATACTAACTTTATGAATCTTCTATCAAAAAATATATATAATCAAACATTTTATAATTAGTATTTTAAGAATTAGTAAAATTGACAAAGGTTTCTATACTTTTAAATAAGTATGGATCATTAAAAAATTTCATAATTCTGACTAGGCTTTAGAAAAATACTCTTTTAGAATTTCCATGTCCTTTCTATATTGACACTTATTTCAAGGAGAATGTAAAAAGAATGATTAATATAAATTTATATGATTATAAAACTAAAGGATGGAGTGGAATATGTGAAGGCCACGATAGTTGCACTAGTTAAGGTTGAGAATGTCGTCAAAGTTAGTAATGCTAACACCACAAGTGTGATTCCATAACTCACAGATGTTGCACAAAGTTATTTTGTTGGAATTGTCCTTAGAAGTTCCATCAAAGTAAGTATTTATTTAATTGAATTTTGATTTTTTCAAACAATAAGAAATTTGAGGTTTGATTTTTTAATATCTTCATTGTTTTGTTAAATAAAATATAATTTAAAATAAATCTTTACTATTATACGTCACAAACTTTGTGATATCTCAATTAATGCTTAGTAATTCAAAGGTTAACATAGACTTATGTTCCCCTGGGTGGGGTGACAACAATGGGAGTCGACAACCTCCAAGTGGGGTGGCCAACTGTCCACATGACAAACTAAGCAGCAATGTCCTTCCACTTGGGCCCTCGCTGACAGACTTCCTGGAAATGGAAGAGACAAATGGAGACATATCTGAAAGGATGATAATTAGTAGGGGTGTTGTTAATTCAAGTAATGGAAGTACGAATATACCATCCAACAACAGAAAGCATGAGGAACTTAAATCGGATTACACCCATGGCATACCTCCCCAGTACAGTCAACATTATTATCAGACGATCTCGACTCTAGGCTCATTAGAGAAGGATCCAAGTAGTTAATCATGGAAAAAAGTGGAGGCAAGAATGGATTTTGAGGCGGAGGATAGGCTCTATTAATTCATGAAGGCAGCCAGGGGGGAAACATAGCATCAAAGCTAAGGAAAATCATAATTTCTTCGGAGTATCAAAGGTTTCCCTGGGAAAGCAGTGGTACCTTAATGAAGCAAGAAGGGTGATGACTCAGGCGCTCCCCTTCACCCTAGGTCTCTTCATCCCATCGATGGAGGATATCTGGAGTCGGGAGTGTGATATCTCTAGAGAGGATAATCTCAGAAAACATTATGCTTTGAACGGGTGGTTGAGAACGAGAATCGGGCTATGACAAAGAAGCATGGACCTTGGTCGTAGCAAGGCCCCTATGACAAATCTAACCCAACCGGAGCCAGAGGTCATCGCAAGCATAAGCGAGGGGTGGGAGGAATGAGCAAAGGCAATGGAAGTGGCTACTGGCTTCCCAAACAATTTTTATTGCCCTGGTGCATGTCGTCAGATTACCTGGAAAAAGGGTGATGATTGATATCCAAGAGGAGGTCCATAAGAAAAGTAGGGTTGTAACAGATGAGGATATCCTTTTAGAAATCAATGAATGGGTTTCTGGCCTGGGACAAACTAAAACTAGAAAGACAAATTATTTTCACCTCGTGGAGACTTACTAGCTCACTAAAGCCATGGTAGTCCAAGCCATAGCACATCAACAGTTGGAAAATATCATCGATCGGTATGCAATGTGGATCCTTCAAGCTAAATTTGAGTTTTTTTGTAAATCCCAATTCAACATCAGTTTCCAGAAAAGGGAGCCATGAGACTAGAAAGATAAGCCAATGCAACCTTAGAATAGAGTTAGCAAGGAAGGGAGAGCCAAATTCTAGTGGACGACAACCAATCGGATTCGATCTCACGCCACAACGAGAGCCTGACAAGGCAGTAGTGAATACATCCTGCAGAAGGTAGGACTCTACCTCTAGTTACCCTCATCTACCTCCCAGTCATTAAATGTTTGAAACGTCTTGTCTTTTGTCTTTTTGATTTGATAAGGGGAATCGGCTTCCTCAGCCTTAACCTGAATACTATTATACTAATTTGGTTGTCAAGAACTATATGACCCATCTAAATGTTGGTGAAGCCTTGGTCCAAGGGTTCAAGACAAACTCATAAACTCTATAATTATGGGGTAAAAGTCTAGTTTCCTTTTTGGCAGACTCCCCATAATTTGATTGTAATATCTTGTATAAAGTTAATAGAAATCAGTAGTACTTTTTTTGCTTAAAAAAAAACATAAACATATGTTATTACAATTTTTTCCAAAAGAAAATTTCACATTATATTAAACATAATATAATATTTTTACAAATGACTTTTCTGCACTAACAACGGCAAAAAAACCAATACTGTACAGGCAAGAAAACATAGAGAAAGAGTCTAATAAAGAGGCAAAAAGAGCCAAACCTGGAAAACTTATATCCATCGACACAAAAGCGAAAAGATATTGGAAGTCTTTTATGAAACCAGGTTCCGGTCTAAAAAGAGTCCAGAGACACAGGACAGCAAAAACCAACAGAAAAGATGCTAAAGAGATATGTACTGAAGTGGACCTTCATGTCCATCCATCCAAAGGGTATAAGCTATTCTCTCGCGGCAGTTGTGAAGGGCCTTTTTTGATTGGCTATCCGCTTCATAGTTCACCTCCCTATAAATATGAGCAAATGTAATAGATCTGAAAAGAGGATAGATTTCTACTATTCTTTCCTTCCACGCATCCAGATTTGCCACTTTAAGATCACCTTTTCTATTGAGCCAGTCCATGACAATCTTGGAGTCTCCCATAACATGTAAATCAGAAACTGAAAATCTAACAGCAAGCACTAAAGTAGCCCATGCACCCATGAGCTCAGCTCTATTGTTGGTTCATTTCCCACAATTCAAAATCCATCTGTATTCTCTATGAACATCCAGTTTAATGACACCACCTGCTCCACTTAAGAGAGCTTGTTGTTGAGTTGCCTCGTCAAACCATGCTAAAGTTTTGTCTATTGGGTAGGTAGGAATGAGAGACCGAGAGGTATTTCCCTTATGTACATTCGAAGGGATAACCACAACACTCCTTGATAATAAAACAATTATATTCACTGAGGGCCTCAAATCATCAAAAATAGCCTTGTTCCTATCGATCCAGATATACCAACAGACATATGCTGGAAGGGTTTTCGAGTTGGGATTCTGTTTAGTCCAGTTTCTAAATGATTCCACCATTGTTTTACCATTCCATCCGGAAACAAGAATTAAAGCCTTTTTGAGCTCCTCCCATACATTTCGGGTAAAGAGACAGTTTAGGAAAAGATGATTGGTGGATTCTCTATCTTTTTTACACAAAATACAGATACCTGGGCCCTTCCATCCACGCTTTTGAAGATTTTTCCAAGATAAGATTTTGGTTTTTGCTAAGATCCATACAAATAACTTAATCTTCAGGGGACATTCCCACTTCCATAAATTTCTTCACCATCCTCCAAGCTTTGTTTTCCATAGAGAATTTGAAAGAGCGTCATAGATATTTTTTACAGAGATGTTACCTGAGTTGTCTTCTCCAACCCAAATCAGGTCATCTTGTTTTTCACCTAAAGAAATTCTTGATTCAATCAATGATTGTCTGTAGCAGTCCCACTACACAGCAAGTATATCAGCCAACTCCAAATAATTGCTATTGATCCAACTAGTACCTGTCAACTTGCTTGATATAAGTAGTGTATACCTTTTTTATTAAGGCATCTCACTAGTTCCTGTGATAAAAATGCTTCCTGACCCATACCTAAGATCACGTCCTTCCCAACTATAATCGCAAGACCAAATCTTGGTTTACAAGACAACTAATAAAAGATAAATATGACATTAAAAATATATCAAAACCACATAAGTGGTTGTAAATGTAGAAATTTCAATACAAATTAAGTATTTCCTGCGATTCTCCTGATCTAACAATTATACGCCACTGTTAAATACATAATCGCTTCTACTATTATTCTTGTAGAAAATTAAACCACGATCACAACCACAATCACAAAGTGAAATATCAAGAACACATAACACAGAAGTTTTACCGGGAAAGCGTAAAGCTAAAAACCCCACTATCATATATTATGTATATCATGAATCATGAAACAATCTCATACAAAACTCTAATCCAAGAGCTCTCAATACAATACAATCGTCTCAC
>JASDQU010589551.1:77480-105937 GCA_032191745.1 Picea mariana
TCAACTTGCCTACATCATCAACGATGCAAACAATTCTGTAAATCATCCTATTTATGTTGTGGACACAAATTTTGGCTCGTGCATTCTTCAAATAGATGATTCTGAATCAACTCCTATGTAGCTTGTAAAGCCTACTAAACAACAAAGTGATGGTAAGAGCATTTCAGTTTGGACCATGTATTTTGATGGGGCCAGTACCAAAGATTCAACAGGTGCAGGGGTAGTTTTGATTTCTCCTTCAAAGGAGACTATACATTTGTCTTTTAAGCTTGATTTCAGAACTGCTAACAACATAGCAGAGTATGAGGCCTTGTTGTTGGGATTAAATTCAGCTAAGAAGATGGGGATAAAAGGTTTAAAGGTGTTTGNTTGCCTACATCATCAGCGATGCAAACAATTCTGTAAATCATCCTATTTATGTTGTGGACACAAATTTTGGCTCGTGCATTCTTCAAATAGATGATTCTGAATCAACTCCTATGTAGCTTGTAAAGCCTACTAAACAACAAAGTGATGGTAAGAGCATTTCAGTTTGAACCATGTATTTTGATGGGGCCAGTACCAAAGATTCAGCAGGTGCAGGGGTAGTTTTGATTTCTCCTTCAAAGGAGACTATACATTTGTCTTTTAAGCTTGATTTCAGAACTACTAACAACATAGCAGAGTATGAGGCCTTGTTGTTGGGATTAAATTCAGCTAAGAAGATGGGGATAAAAGGTTTAAAGGTGTTTGGAGATGCAGATCTCATCATACAACAAGTAAACAGTACCTTCAAAGCAAAGCATGTCAGATTGAAAGCCTACAGGGATGAGGTATGAAAAATTAGAGATTCTTTTTCCATTTTTGAGATTTCTTATATACCCAGGGATATGAATCATCTTGCTGATTCCCTTGCTGTTTCAGCCAACATGTTTATTCCTCCCGTGCCCCCCAGGCTCAGTTATGAAATCCAAGTCAAATATAGGCCATCTTTGCCCGACAATATTAAATACTGGAAAGTTTTTGAGGATGATGATGAACTTAATAGATTTCTTCAAGTGGTAGATGAATTTTTTGATATGCACATTGACCAGCAGAATTTAAATGTAGAGGAATCCCATAAGCCTAAGCTAAAACAAAAATTGGGTCAGCATGATATTGTTCAGCTACCCAACAATTATATATCTCGAGGTTTGGTACCTATCGAAAAGCTATTTGATCACAATGATATCCCCTACAAGCCAGACAAAAAGGAGAAAGATCCTGTTGTTCATGAGCACAACATAGGGAGCGACAGCCAGCCTAAATTCATAAATCTGTCCTCTGAATTGACTATTGATCAGAAGTCTGAATATTGCAGCATTTTGAAAGAATTTTCTGATGTTTTTGCTTGGAAATATAGTGATCTGAAGACTTATGACCCTGATATCATTCAACACAAGATCCCTCTTGAGAAGGACACCATCCCTTTCAAACAAAAGCTCAGACCTATCAGTCCTCTTCTTTTGCCTGTGATTGAAAGAGAAATCAAAAAGCTTCTTGATGCTAAGATCATAATCCCTTTGAGATACTCCAAATGGATTGCAAATCTATTAATAGTGAGAAAGAAAAATGGTGAGGTCAGGTTATGTGTGGACTTTAGAAACTTAAACAGATGCTCTAAGAAAGACAACTATCCCCTACCTAAAATTGAACATTTGCTGCAAAGACTTTCAGGGGCTACTGTTATGTCTTTCCTAGATGGTTTTTCCGGCTATAACCAGATTTATGTCCATCCTAATGACCAAGAGAAGATTGCATTTACTACTCCTTGGAGTACCTTTATGTACACGAAAATGCCATTCGGATTAATGAATGTCGGGGCCATGTTTCAAAGGGCCATGGACATAGCTTTCGTGGGTGAGAAGGACAAGTTTGTCCTCATATATCTTGATGACATCACAGTTTATTCCAGCAGTCATGAGGAGCATCTAAAGCATTTAAAAAGAGTGTTTTTGAAGTGCAGGCAGTTCGGAATCTCATTGAATCCCAAAAAGTCCCATTTTTCTCTCAGGAAAGGCAAGCTCTTAGGCCACATTGTTTCAGCAGGAGGTGTAAAAATTGATCCAGCTCGAGTGGAAGCAATTCAGAGGATGTTCTTGCCAAGGTCGAAAAAGGACATTCAATCGCTGCTTGGTAAGATTAATTTTGTTAGAAGATTTGTTCCAAATTTTGCCGAGTTAGTAAAACACATAACATGTATGCTAAAAAAGGGGTCCGAGATAAAATGGATAGACAACGCAAGGAATTCATTTCAGGATATCAAATAGGCTATCATGGAATCCCGAATCTGATCAGTTTGGATTACAACAAGATTTTCTACATTTTTTCCTTTGCTTCTTATGACACATTGGCAACAGTCCTGCTACAGAAAGATGATGACAATATGGATCACCCAGTTGTTTTCTTCAGCAAAACACTCGGAGATGCTGAACTAAGGTATGATCCTATTGAAAAACAAGCTTATGCTCTCATAAAATCTTTAAAAGCTTTCAGAATTTATATCCTCCACTCAAAAGTCATTGCATATGTTCCTTCACCCTCCGTGAAAGATGTTTTGACTCGGCCTGATATTGATGGAAAGAGAGCTAAATGGATTGCAAAGTTGATCGAGTTCAACATTGAAGTAAAGCCCACCAAATTGGTAAAAGGCCAAGGCCTTGCTAAGCTTCTAATGGAGGAAAATCACGAGCTGCTGGACATAAATTTCATAGGAGAAAATTCAGTGAATTTGCAGACGGAGTTGGCAGCAGACGGACAGCATAACAATCAACAAGTGGCAGAGCGCTTGTCTTCTTGTGAATGGTACTCAGGTATTATACATTTTTTGCAAAAGCTAGAAGTTCCTCCTGAACTCAGTATGACTCAAGCCCGAGCCCTTAAGCTCAGAGCCATCAAATTCTGCATTTACAATAATCTGTTATATTGGAAAGACCCTGCTGGTTTGCTACTCAGATATTTAGACAAAGAAGAGTCAGTGGAAGTTATACATCAGTTTCATTCAAGTCTTTGTGGAGGTCATCATTATTGGAAGACCATTGTTCATAAAATTCTAAGGGCTGGATACTATTGGCCTTTCCTTTTCTCAGATGTGTGTGCCTTCATCAAAGCTTGTGATAAATGTCAAAGATTTACAGGAAAACAACAGCTAAAATCTTTGCCCCTGAGACCTATAGTAGTGAATGGCCCTTTTCAGCAATGGGGTTTAGATTTTATAGGTGAGATAAATCCTTATGTCTAGTGGTCAACATAAGTGGATCTTAGTAGCCACAAATTATTTTACAAAATGGATAAAGGCAATTCCCACCCGGAATGCCACTCACCAGGTTGTCATGAAGTTTCTTTATGAAAATATCTTCAGCAGATTCGGCTGTCCCAAAAGGCTGGTAACAGATAATGCAACAACGTTCAAAGCAGAGGCATTGGTAGACAAGTGTGAATCAATGGGCATCCAGTTGGTACATNATGGATAAAGGCAATTCCCACCCGGAATGCCACTCACCAAGTTGTCATGAAGTTTCTTTATGAAAATATCTTCAGCAGATTCGGCTGTCCCAAAAGGCTGGTAACAGATAATGCAACAACGTTCAAAGCAGAGGCATTGGTAGACATGTGTGAATCAATGGGCATCCAGTTGGTACATTTGACCCCCTACTACCCTCAAGGTAATGGCATGGTCGAATCATCCAATAAGAGCTTAATCAAAATCATCAGAAAACTGTTAGAGGAAAACAAAAAGAATTGGGATTCTAAACTGAAATTTGCTCTGTGGGCAGACAGAGTAACTATCAAAAAGTCCATAGGAACCTCTCCATTCAAATTGGTCTATGGGACTGATGCCATTTTTCCTGTTCAGTTAATTTTACCAGTGGCTAGATTCTTTCAGGAAGAGCAAACCGAGTCAAATGATATGGTAAGAAGAATGCTTGATTTGGTGGAACTGCAGCAGGCCCGCGAACAGTTAGTGGACAGATCAGAGGCTCATCAAAAGAGGATCAAAGATACTTTTGACAGAAAGGCAAAGATGGATAATTTTCAGGTTGGTGACTGGGTGCTGAAATGGGATGCTCTCAGACAGGATAAAGGGAAGCATAACAAGTTCGATTCTTTGTGGACCGACCCTTTCATGATAACTTAAGTACATAACAACAACACATTCATCCTGCATAATTTGGGAGGTGAAGAAATGTTCAATGGCCCGGTCAATGGGAAATTTTTGAAACTCTATTTTGTCTAAGGCTTTGATGCCTGGACACTGTAATTTTAGTTTTAGTCTTTATTTTTACAGAATAACTCCATGCCCAATGGAAACACTAGCATATAGTTTTTAAGTTTTCTTTTCAGGAAAGGCATTGGTTCTATGGTTCTTGAAACCTCACAGGGAGGCGTTCATCCCCAATAGGAGCCAGTGTTATCTCCTCAAATAAATTGGTGGAAATTTTGCTTTTGAGGTGATAGGTTGTGGTCCAAAATTTATTCCTAAATTTTTGTAGGTAGGTTAGAGAGTCTATTTTCTGTAAATAAGCTCAGAAAGAACTTTTGATTTGGTTTGGTCAAGCAAAAGACAGAATCTCAGGTTTCGGAGGTTGGAACTTGTTATCTCCTCAAACAAATTGGTGGAGATTTTGCTTTTGAGGTGATAGGTTGTGGTCCAAAATTTATTTTTAAATTTTTGTAGATAGGTTAGAGAGTCTATTTTTTGTAAATAAGCTCAGAAAGAACTTTTGATTTGGTTTGGTCAAGCAAAAGACAGAATCTCAGGTTTCGGTGGTTTAGGCGAGCCTGCAACGCACTCATTAACCACCGAAAGCCTTTGTTCCCAGCAGTTAAGAGGGAAAAGCAAAAGCGCGGTTAACTACCGAAAAGATTTCAACGGGAAAAAATGAAAAGCCCGTGCTTTCGCACGAGCCAGTTGTCAATTAGCGCAATGATGGAATCATAACCACCGAAAGCTCATGAAGGTGGTAAGGTATGCACGTTCTTGTTATATCTATCCGAAGATTGATATGTTGTTGTCCTTTCAACTACATTTGTCTTTTCAGAATTAAGACTCGGCGAAGATACAGAAATTCATGTGTGTTTCCCGACTAACATAAATGATTAGTCACGTAGCCTCTCACCATTTCCAGTCACGAGTACACAATCCATTATGACCCCGTTTAATCTCTGATTTGATCTCCATTCATTATCAATTCGAATTCGGGAGTTATTGAGACAGTCTTGAGCTCGTGATTTCATCAAGCGCATATCCAGAGATCGTAATCCCGTTTCTTGTGGTGATCGTCGAGTGCAGTTAGAGTCCAACAAATCACTCTCAAGCCAATTGTCATACCAATCAAGCCAGGTCAAGTCATCAGGTAGGTTCAAAACCCATGTTTCAATTTAAGTGAATTTCCCACTGAAACTCGAAACTTTCGGCATGTTTTCAATCAGTTTGTTGCCTAAACTCGCTTAGTGTTTGAGCTTTGCGATCCGAACTCTGTGTCACCTTGTCCCGTTTGCTTTTCTATGAGTCATACTCTCTGTCATCCTAAATCATAGATTCTTTGTCTCCCTGGCACGAAGTTTTTTCCTTAATCACAGGTACAGTCAGCATTTACTAATGCCGAAAGCAGGGCTTGTTTATGCCGGATAACTGTCAACTTATCATTGCATTCATAAGTTTAACTTTGCAAGTATTCCTGTGATTATTGTATTTGGCCATTCATATATGCTTTATATGTGATTATGCTGATATAATAAATATTTCTCCATACATCTCTTTATTTGTAAACTCTTTGAACATTTGTGGTTGAAAGCCTTGTCCATCTAAATGTGTTCATGCATGTTTTGAGTGAGAAATGATTCAGTCATCCGACTTGATCCAAACCCACACTTTTTATTGAGAAAACAGTTACCAAAAGATTAAGTTACCAGGCATCTCTGACTTACAGCCTAGGAGAGTTTTCTGGAGAGATAACAACGAGCATATGTCCCCAAGTATGAGCCAGATGTTATCCCCATTTTGTGGATAACTAAGGAGATCATGTCTTGAGGCCCTCAGGTTGCAGATATGGAGTGTCGAGAGACTACATGACCAACAATACCCTTTTGAATAGATAGAAACCCACTCACCACCACAGATGGTCACAGGTTTGCAGATGGCATCCACCACACTAGCTGGCTTCCGGAAGGCAGTGGGCCTTGCTCCATGAGGTACAAGTCAGTGTTATGGTGAGCATCATTTCAATATTTAAGTTATTTGACTTTGTTGTATCTTAGATTGCTCTAGATTTCATGATATGTGCTTGGACATTATGCCTTTTGCCTTGCTTCACCTTGGTGGTTGTCATTGTGCCCTAGTAAGTGGTTTTCCTTGGGGATGGGTTTGCTAGTGGGAACTCCCTCAATGAGCCATCGTACCGTTCCTGACCACACTTACCACTTTCCATCATTATTCCCCTCAAGTTCCTTATCTCTTGGGATTTGAGGGTGTATTGACCCAAGAAGGGGTTGTCCCTCATTCTATGGGAAGAAGGGGCTAAAGGCCCAAAGGGGTTGGTGTTGGGTAAAAGATAAAAACCTTATAAACCTTCCAGATGATTCGCTCCAGGATCACCCAAGAAAGCAATGAAACACTTATCTTTGAATAAAGGGGGCCCACCATATAATAAAGAATCCTTCAAAGTTTAGTTGAAGGATAAGAGGTATCATCATGAGTCGACCTATCACATCCATGGATATCTAGTGGTATGAAATTATCATCATCTAGTCACCAAACCAGGGAAATGGCTCTCAGTTGCATGACTGAGAGAAAGGGGGTCTCATCACGAGTTGACCTTCTCATTTCCATTAGGTGTTTGTGGGTGACATTACCACCACGCCATGGAAGTGACTTTCAATCTCTCCTTATGCTATATTGAAAGAAAAGAAAGAAAGAAAGATAAAATGCAATTGATAGGCTTGGAAAAAGTGCATTGCGAACGAAGGTACCGCACACCCTCTACTAAGGCACCCATGAATGAGACACTACGACCCCTTGTATATCATGAGCCCTGTGCCCATTGAGTCTTGACCCCTACCACTTCATCCACTTTACATGGCTTAAAGAGGGATATCTTGGAAGCTATCCTTGACCCAGGGCAAGACCTACCCAATAGGACACCTCTTCAACCCTCCCATATTTAAGCTTGACAAGTCACATAGTGTCTTTGAGCTGTTAATTGTTTGATATAGTGATCTTTGATGCACATGCTTGGATGGCTTATTTATTGATTGGATTCACTTATCATGATGTTATGACTTGAGATCCTTGGAGGGCATGTTCATTTGTCTTTGCAAGACCTATTTGGTGGACAATTTTGGGAGAACAAGCCTAGCTTGGGCTTCCATGTGGCTACAAGCCCACAGGTTGCATGTCAGGGGCCCGTATGCCAGATGAGAGAGATCAGACTTGGACGACCTTGATGGTGACTTGGATAACCTAGCCCGCCCCTTATTTACCAAACGATTTTCTTAGGAGGGGCAAAACGTTCTACTTTTGAGCTTGACGTCATGATTTTGGGGGTTAGGGCATGGTGGTGAGGTGCCACTATTTTGACACATGGATGTTTGAGGAGGAGAAGGATCTTCACCATGATGAGAGTGCTTAGATGCTTGACATGTGGCCTTTGGAGGCCTATCCATGCTTCTCCAACACCAACGACTTCCTCAAAGTGGAAAAACGTCCCTTAAAGGGGTGACGTCCTCCTAAATTAGGGTTTTATTTGTGCAAAAAGTGAAATTTTAAGTGAATTGTTTAGTATTACTTTGTTAAGGGGGCAAGATTAGGTTTGTTGACCCCTAATCTTGTGTTTTACTCCTTAATTTATGGACAAGCTATGTTAGCTACATTTTGTATAAATAGAGATCATAAGATCTCATTTTAATGACAATTCTCCCTCTTGTGAGAGGCCTTGRCCTGAAATTTGCACCACAMTTAGCTCTTTTATCTCTTGTGCACTTGTTTATGGCTATGTTTATGAATGGTTGATGGAGGAGGTCTAGCGCTAGCTTTGGATGATGCTTTCTAGCTCTTGTGGTGGATTATCTTGGCATTTCTCTTGATCTCGGTATGGTTTTCTACTATTRTGCTATYATTTTAGTTCAAGTATTGTTATACTAGGAGCTAGGTGGGAAGTACAAGGGCATACACCCCCACCATAGCCTTCATCATTTTATTTGCTTCATCTCATTGATTTTATAAGGGTTTGCTAAGAGAAGTATAAGGGCATACACCCTCTTAGCCTAAACCCTAGCCTAGAGAAACTTGCCTTGGGAAGTGAAAGGGCTTACACCCCCAAGGAAGTAGCTTCTCTAAGCTCCCTTTGACTCCTTTAACCCAATAGTAAAGGCACTAGTCATTTATTGTTGCATTGGAGAAATAAAATATTGCATTGGGAAACATGATTTTTGGTCAATTTTACTTCTTGCAAAGTGGATTGTATTCCTTGTGCCTTGGGCACCTCACAACCACTAGGGCATCCCCAAATAGGGGCTACTCATGGTTGTTGTCACTAAATTGCATCTTCAACAATTAGGGTTGTAGAAACCCTAACTCATTTGCTTGATTAACTCTTTTATCAACCATTGGAATTTGCTCAAAGTTTGCACAACTTTTCTCCTTGGTCCAACGCACTTTTTGGCAAAGTTTGAGGGGATTTCAGTGGTTGATTTTCTTGCTGTAATACATTGAATGTTACAGTCATAAGGCTGATATAATTTGCTGCAGACAAGTGTTTACAACAACCTTATCTCTTATGTTAAGAGTATTGGTTTTTCATCTTGAGTTTAGCTAGTCATTTACTAATTTTTCTCTTGCATTTTCTACTTGATCTTTAGCATTTATTGAGCAACTTATAGTACCATTTTCTTGCTGATATATACTGTTATCTATTGCTGCAAATTAGGGACAACAAGCTTAACATGCTGATCCAACTAACATATATAATTGCAAAGTGTTTTTTTTTGTGTCTCGGGCAGGTATAATCATCCAAAGAAGTATTACACATGTGGGGCAACATTTACTTGACTTACAAGGCATATCTTTCCACCTTTCACTTCACTTAGACTTGACCTATAGGGGCTTCACTCCCATCCATTTCCATCTTCATATCAATCCTCCTAGGGTCACCAGGATCGCCTCCCTAGAGTGACCTAGTCACCCTTGAATTGTGGGACCTACATCGAGGTGACATTGGGTGTATGATTCCCAAGTTGTAGCACTCACTTTGTGGTTGGGTCGGGCTTTGCCCAACCTACAACTTGCGCTATAACAAGTTCCACCTTGAAATCGACATTATTTTCCCACATCAAATCCTTGAAGATATGACAGTAGACTATGGCAAATTTGAAATATTTGAGAATGTAGGTTTCCACAGTTATTAGTCATAGTAGTAGAAATGTTTTCTTCTTGATAGCACTGTGTGAGAGTTTTTGAAACATCCAATGTTTCGGGTGGACACTCTACCTATCATCAGGGATATACAAAGCTAATATGATTTGAAAAGAGTGTTGAGGTTGTATATATAAGAGAGGAATGATCAAAATCATTGAAGGAAAGATGAAAGATAATGGATAGAAATGGTTGAAAGGGAGATAAAATATAACGTTGAATGCGCACCTTGAAGGTGCACATTCAACACAATCAAATACTTGTCCTTCTTCGAATCATTATTAGTGGGAAAGGGATTTGTCTATATGACATGCGAGGCTCTGCCAGATGTAGGAGCATCCATGGATGAAATTTTACATATGCACTTTGACACACCCCCCCCTCTTCAATATGTACTCCCATAATCATGCATTGGTGCAGAAACCTCTCTCCCCCATTGTGAAGGAAGTGGAAAAATTCCCTTTCATTTCCGACATGTTGAAGAAAGCTAATCTCATGCTCTCAATTTAGCGTATCAACTTTATCAAGAACAACAAACAATTTTTTTTTTCTCATTCCATATAACTTAAAAGCATGAAACGGGCGACTAATTTTCTAATCCATCATCATAAACTATACATTGAAAGATAACTTGATTTAAACATAAAAAAACACAATTAATTAACATCTAACCCATCAAATGTAGAATGCATTAATCTTTTATTAGTTCAATATTATTAATTTGAACTTATTTTTCCCCGAGGCTATTTTCTCTTTTGCATGAATTTAGTAATATGAATATACTTTTGTTTCTTGATTTCAAAATGGATATTAAATGAAATATCTCTCATTCATTTTGAAATAATGATCTATTCAATATCAAATTTCAACCTTCAATTTGGTAAACTATAATGCACATTTAAAGGTATATCCATTGCTTTGCAGTAATTATATTCAAGTTCAACAAGCTTGCAATGAATCAATCTACAAGGAAATCTTATGTTCCCAAAAGCGATAAAAGATAAGTTGGCAAGGTAGTATCCATGAATGCCATATGCATTTCTTCTCTTCAATTATAAAATTTATACATGGTAAACATAAACAAGCATGTAGTCAACGATTTTGCCTCTAGCCTCAATAAATTAAATTATTGTTTGAGAAAATATGTACATAAATGAGGGTCTACATTCAAACATATCTCTAGCCTTGATAAATTAAATTATTGTTTGAGAAAAAATGTACGCAAATGAAGGTTCGCATTCAAACATATGTGTTTCATGCTCGTCTCTTAATGTGTGGGGTAAACAAAAAACTTGAAGAATGTAATCTAGGTCACATGCCACTTGTTTGAAATGGGATTTATGCCTAGGTCATGGAACATATATACCTTAGGAAAGGATAGTCATCAGAGCCAATGTGTCACCATTGATGGGAAATTATTGGCATGATGATCCTTTCGTGCATGATGGACTATTGATCTCATTTGAATCGTTGGTTTCTAGCTTCTAATTGAGTCAAACTAGCGACCCACGAAATTGTCCCACATCATAACAGTGACCCTCTATTTCCTTATATTCCAACAATATTTGGGAGTTCTCTTKATATATGACCACTACACTATTATTGTCACACGRCTCATTTGGATTATGCATCAATCTTTTTAATAGAACATTGCCRAACCTCTATGAGCAACTCGTATTGTTGTTGACCTTGAACTAAGTTGATGATGATTTTGTATCTACCCTGATTTTTATTGACCTTGAGCTGATTTGACGAGGTATCTCACAACTTTGTCCATCAGATCCTCCCACCATATATCCATTGATGCTTAKCCCTTAAGAGGCTCATCTTAATTAGTTATTCTTGGACCCTATTCAACATATCCTCTATTAATTAACCATAGACTATTAAAAAAAAACTTCACTTATCTTTGACCAACATAACCACCCCAATCCAATTCAACGTTCCCTTCCCCTACTTTGGGGGTATGCTAGTATACATTTTGTAATGTTCCCAAGCCAAGATGCAAGGAACATTACGGTTTTGGGTGTCTTTTTAAACTTTTGGTGGTTGTGGTATTTCGTCAAACACTTTGCTTACAGTTACGCTTAGGGTTTTACTGATGGTTTATACGTGTGTTTGCAATAATAAACAAGAAGATACAATCATGGAACATACCTCAACCATATGCAAGATCAATAATATGATAGACAAGCCAAAACATCTCAGATCTGATTTTATTAATAAATATAAGAACCTAATACAATGAAGATGACGATCTGGAATGCTCAACAGATGGATCCAATAACAGAATAGGAGCTGCTACAAAATGCTCCAAGAAGATACTATAAGCTTCCAAAGGTTGGATACCCGATGAAGATTGAATACAAGTAGATCTGGGTCGTAAGACTGCTAAACCCCCAAGCTGGAAGGTGCCATGCTCTACTAGAATGCTGAACCTCCTCAATAATTCGGCCCCGCTGCCAAAGATGCTCAATCACTCCAATAAATATGCCAAACAATAGATCGGGTGATGGTAAGAACAACCCAAGTGCTCAAATCTCCAAGATCCCTCTCAAACCATATGGATCTGAATCTCCTCTAAGGAATGGTGTGCCCCCCTAGATGCCTGAAACCCTATATAATTCGGCCTCCCTCCTAGATGCCTCCCAATGCTCCATAAAACCACTAGAATGATAGATCGAGGCTTGGTTACCTCCATGGTGAAGTCCCAAGCAAAATGGTGAAGATCTGAGCTATCAAATCACTGAAACCACTTTATGAAGTTTGCTCCTCTCCTCCAATTCGTCCCATGCATCTAATATATCAAATGGCACCTGAAACTCCTCCTGAATGGACTAGATCTAATGTCCAAGACCCTGCAATGAAAACCCAGGTGATATAATCTCCAAAGCCCTGCCAATCACCTGCAATGAACCTCTCTCAAAGAATGGTGCGCCCCCTTGCTGGAAACCCCCAATGGTGCACCCTCCTTCTCTTCCTGTGCCTGTGGCTGGTGTAGAACCCTCCTGCAGTGATGTAGATCCGAACTAGAATGGTGTGGGAGCGTATTGCATCTCCGAGACCAAGCTTGGGACAAGCTAGGTGAAATCTTTCACCACCGAATCATCCTCTAGGGTTTGTTAAGTCAAAACCCTCAAAACCCCCAATGCTGGGCTCTCTAGCTGGAAGCCAGATATCAAAATGATAAACATACCTGAATGAATGAATAGAGACCCTTTCCTTTCCTTTATACTTCTTGCTCACCTTCTCCCTCCAAAGTGACTTTCATTTTATTAATATTTAATTATTTAATTAAATCACTTTAATTAATTAATTAACCTTTTTACCTCTGAAAAGCGCCTTATCTCTCCTTGTGGCTTCTCTGGCCACTGAAAGTCACTTCTAGACATACCATCCTGTAGTGTTGCTCCTCCCGATTCCAATGAGCTATTACACTGAGAGGTTTCTCCAAGTAATGTGCCCAAAATGATCTCTTAAGTGAATTTAATTGACTTATAGCTCAAAATACTCAAAATCATGGAAATCGTCGGAATGCAACAAAACCAAAGCCAACCTGTGCGGAATGGATCATAATGAGGAAATGGGGTGGACGATTCCAAAATGCCTCTCATTAACCCCTGTACTCGCTATAACACCCATCTGGTTACTCTGGACATCGTAAACCTCTGCAATGTAATGATGTCCCAAAGTGGGGACATTACACATTTAACCCCATATATACCTCCTCATGGTCATATTATATATTATTGTTGTCATCCCAATAATTGTTAACATTAAAAACCCCCTAAGAAAGACCAATATTTCATACTTAACTTGTCCAAATCACCTTGATTTGTGACCCTAAGATTGTTCTTGGACTCTTAGGTCCAAGACTAGATATCTTAATTGAGTTAACGTGAAGGAGTGCTCCCAACTTTCCAACCTTAAACAAGTCCTTCAACTCTCCAACTTTAACAAGTTCGTTTTAGATAGAGTGAAGTATGTTATGTTAGAATCCTTCCTCTTGAAGCGGGGGCTCTTCGATCTCCATTGAATTGGGGCATTGCCTAACTGTTCTACATTTTGATATTTTCACCGAAATACAATAACATAAATCATGACAAATCACTATTTTTTGTTGTTTAAATTACATTTAATACATAAATGGATTTAGTGTGTTGAAAAACCCTTAAAGAACTCATATTATAAAGACTTAGCCACTCAAATCTACAAATCCAACACTTTCTCACCAGATTTTGGGTAAAATCAAACAAAAAAAAATCAATACGCTTGTTGTCCTTCTCTTTTGTGTGGATTAAGAAGAAGAAGAAGAAGAAGAAGTAATTTTAACGTCCACGAGGCTAACAATAGCCTATGGGACAGATCATCTCACACACTGATTTCAACAATTCAACCCTTTTCCTGTTCAACTTGATGATGAGCTCCCCTAATTTCTCCATTGTTCCCTTGCTGAATAAGTCATTCCAAGAGCTAGCTGTCAAGATATTTATATAGTTGTCCCTGCTGTCTTTGAAAGCTTCACGCTCTAAAATGAAAAGCTTTTCTGTTTCCACTTTTCCGGAGGTGCAAAACACACACACACTTTCTTTCCAAGCTTCTTTTGGTCTTTTCCAGGGCCCAGTTTCACAACGGAGTTGATGGGAATTGGTTTTTAATTGGGCAATAAGCATTTTGGCTCTCCAAGATATATTGGTGTACGCTTTTTGATGATGATTGTATGCGGGGTTAAACTCTTCAATATAATACTCTTTCTTTCTCTTGAGCCCTTTATCCCAAGTTTGCTTGTGGAACCTATCAATAACAAAAGCCTTTATCTCTTTACCGTTCGTAGGGCACTTGTTCAAGTGGATATCCCATTTACTAAGCCATTTAATATTTTGTCTCATCCACGTCTTCTTCCTTTTGCACAACATGTTATTGAAGACGACCTTAGGCCACCCACTGTCTTCCATTTGTTCAATTTTTTTTAGATATCTTATGAGACGCACCATAGCAATTGCTTCAATAGGAGCAACCCCCATTTCACTCAGCATGATATCATAAGGGAATGAGCTTTTAATTTTAAACTTGTTTTTGATCAAACGTTTTTGAATCTTCTCAATTAATATATATTTTATATTTTATGCATCAATAACAATTAATATATAATAAAAATCAAGGTCAATGTACTGTTAGAGAGGCACGTGACAAATGCATGTTAGGTGGAGATTAAGCAAGGGCGGAAGGAGGGAGAATCATAGCTTGGTATTGAATTCTACTACTACTGCTGTGGCCGTTGCCCTGGAGAAGTCAAACCTGCACGTAAAATCAAATCCCCCGCCTTCTGCTCTAATTTCAGTGTGTTTTTATAGTCTCGAACACATTTCTCTTACGCCGTCTCATTTCAGGGTGTTTTTATTGTCTCAAACAAATTTCTCTTACGCCGTCTCATTTCAGGGTGTTTTTATAGTCTCAAACAAATTTCTCTTACGCCGTCTCATTCATGGCAAAATGAAGATTCGCTGAATTCCGCCGCAGTGATAATATTGTGCGATCTTCTGTTTGAATCCTATTCCCGCAGGAAAAACACACAATATGGAAAGAGAAGGCAGCTGGGATGCCCTAGACTGGACTCCAGTCGAGGTTTTCCTCTGACCATTTGAATTTAAGCCGTTCATTTGTGGACTGTCTTCATTTCAGCCTGTTAATTTATTGCTTTCCTTTTTTAATTTTATTTTTGCGGTTTTGATGAAGGTGGAACCAATTTTTTTGTTAACTATTGATAATTGCAGGCAGTTCCAAGGACCTTTGCCCATGGCATGGACGAATTTCTTCTACCGGCTGAGGACGTTGTCGCAGAGGTAGTTTTTTGCTATTAAAGTTTTCAGAGCATTGATCTCTCTCATGTCATTCAGTCTATTGCAATTTTTTTTGGGGATTCTCTATGATAATACTAAATACTAAATCATTGCAAATAGTAATTCATGCATCCCTTCAGAGCCCACATTTAGTTCAGCTAAACATAAATAGACGAAAATCTACCTGTACTCTTTGACTATACTATGCCCCGTTTCACAATTTGTACAATAATGTTAGATGATCAAAGTAATTTTGATCCGGTACGGGATGCATGCATTAAAATTTCAAGACTATCAAGACCTTACTTTGGAAGCATTGACCTTTTAGGACCAAACCTTCGTTAGATAAGGGTTGATCAGGAATTTACTGGGCTTACTTTAGCCCAAGGAAGAGCCTCTACAAGTAGATGGGGGCATGTCCAAGTTGTCAAAACAGCTGGGGTTTTTCTTGAACAGTTCTTTGCTGTTGGAAGAGTAGTTATCTCTAAATGGTATAAGGAAGTGCTAGTCACTTTGTTAATAAATAAAAGTACCATGCCGATGTATTGAAAACAGAAATAGGAAAAGTAGAGAAAAATATGAAAACTATTGCAAACTCATAAATAACATGCTCAATTTTCAAACAAATTGGTAATTCGATAAGATGAACTAGAGCTGAAACATGCCGTGAATTTGTGTGTTAATAATTTTGGATTTCCCTCAATTCAAATCTTGGTTACAAAATTGGAGTGTCTCAGCCCCAGCCCTAACAAGGTCTTGGATATATTCATAATCAAAACTCGCATTGTGATCAATCTTGTGCAGCTAGCACATTTTCAACTGCTTTCTCATTAGATTTGCCACGTTATCTTATTGTAGCTTTTTAATCTTCAACATTTGCCTCAAAGCCAATATCCCCTTTAAGGAGGATCCTTCATTTATAGGAGTACTTACTCTGAACAAGAAAACAGCAGCTAGATATAGATATTAATTACTATTATTGAAACGCTAGTTATATAATATTAACTAATAGGTAGGCTCAACGGTCACACTCTTTGATTGTGACCTAGCCCTACATTCACATTTGTACTTGTATCATCATCATTCATATCATTCATCATTTATTAATATATATCTTGTCTTTGGACTTATGGGTTTGTCCCTTTTTCTATGGGTGTTATGTTCACTACAATGATCCCTAGATTGAAAGACCACTTCTAGCCTTGTCCTTTATCTCCATAGAGCTTGATTCATGTTTGACACAGAATGAGAAAGGTATTTGTATCCCAATTGGCACATTGCTTGTCTGAGAGTTTGTTGGCTTCCTACCAATATGTTGATAATGATGGTGGCATGCAGAGGTTTCTATTTATTCACCCCCCGCCTCCTTATCCCACTCTATTGACTGCTTGTAAGTTGTCACATTAGAATTTCTTGTTAGATGCACCCACCTTCAAATGACCACAAAAGAAATCAATGAGACCATCGACAACGATATTCTCTGAGACAATTTCATAGGGATTGTAGTGGAACTTGTCTTTTATGATAAGGATTTTCTTCAGATCTTAAACTATATCTTTATTCATTCCAGGTATATTTGACAAGTATATCCTTGGCCTGAGTTTCTTATTGGTGCAGTGTGGAGCTTGTGTTCATTAGTTTTAACTTTTGAGTGGATTCAGTGCATCAAATTTCTCAATATTAGAAAACAGGCAAACATTGCTTGTTTGATGTAGAGATGGAGGAGCACTTCATCTCTAGATGCCTAGTATATTATGAGATTAGAGAGAAAGAAAGAAACGAATTTTTTACTGTCCACAAGTGAGAAAAAGTGGTCAATGGGACTAGAAAGTGTAGAAGTTTCCAGTCCCAGGTGACTGCCAGTCTCTTAAAAATTCGAGGGTACTTTGCAGTCGTCCCTGAAATCCGTCTCCTTGTCCCCCTGGTTCCCCCCCTCCCCAAAACTCGGTTCAACGTAAATTACGATTAAATGTCTCATCGTTTAATCTATTATAATCTGCAAATATGTTTCTTACTTCTCTCTGTACATATGCTACTCTTTTATGTTTCTTTTGATTGAAATTTACATTTATATGACAAGGAGATCCCTTACACACTTCCTGCTTTATGTTCTGCACTGCCAATCCCTTTGAGTCTTTCTGGTCACTTGAGGACATCGATACATCTTTCTTTCTTCTCATTTTTTTTTGAGGCTCGTTTTGTTTGCCAATGAATCCATGTAGAATCAACTGTGACCTGCTACCTAACTTTATCAATGCACAGAGCCATCAATTAGTATATTCATCTTCTGTCTGATTGTTTTTGATTATCGCCTTATTATATGTCATGTCTTGCAACCATTTCAAGGTAAGAAAGGACATTGACATGATAATTGCAATCATTGCCTAGATAGTCATAGCACATTTCTCATTTGAATAAGATAAGAATGGTGTGGTTCTCTTTTTAGTGTGATTTATTGATAACCAATGTTTGCAACAAGTTCTCTCACCTGGGTGTCAGTTATTGACAAGAGGAATGTTGAACTACAATGATAGATTGGACACAAGAAATAATTATAGCTGATATAGCATCATTGTTGTCAGCCTACATAAAAAGTCGGGTACAACTCTTCTGAAGATGTTTTATGCATCTGGCGGTTGTTTTGTCCATGGTTACCAAGTTCGGCAATCAGGCGAAAAAATTTGTGAATTTGGCGACAATTCGATACTGCTGAATTATTTGGTCCAAATCAAAGTTGGTTCAGTCAAACAGCATTTAAAGTCAGCTCATTCAGTCAAACAACATTTCTTCTTAGTTCGCCCCAAGCCCACTGTGACTTCTGTCCGTTCTACTCAAAGTGTTCTCAAAGCTTTCCTTTGATTCTTTCTCAGACCCAAGTCTCAACCAAACCAATCCGACGCCAATTCACTGATCACTGCTCCTTAAGCAAACTGAGACTAAATATTTTCTACCGTTCTACAGAGAAATGAGTTCAACTGACATTGCTGTTGTGTTTAATACTTAAGTATTGATGAAGGAAACCACAATTCATATCAATGTTGAAAATTTGTTAGTAAAATGCATGTTTTTTGTCCCGTTAGATGTATACTCTTGAATTTTCTCAGTACTGGATTTTTTTGATCCAATTTTGATCCATATCATAACAAATTCGAATTTGAATTGGAACTTGGTAACTATGGTTTGGTCTTTTATATGTCATTAATGTTGATAACTTTTCCATAGCAGTACCTAGAAGCAATGAATTAAGAGAAATGAGGCAAAGAGAGTTGTACCTGCAACAAGGGTTATTAGCAATTACCATTTCTAAGCTGATTTTTTATATCTTTTTTCATTATACAAGTTTCTATCTGAATTATATACCTTTGTTATTTTACCTTGTTTTTGGATACTGATTGATGATATCAACATGCAAGCCTGTTGTTATTTAGAATATCAACTTCCAATCTTTCTAGTTTTTACCTTTGGATAGTTGAAATGTAAATTGACTTATGCAAACATATTATTGGAATCACTTTCTTCAACTGTAATACATGTAGTCAAAATTATAAATAGCCACACATAGCTCATAGCTAGAAACTGACCCATGAAGCACTTGAGTACACACAATACATTTTAGGACTTGGTATTTTTCATTCTTTTATAAATCTTTTTGGTTTGACATTCCAAGACAACAGCTTAGAGGATATGCTGGTCATGTTTTTATGGTCGACAAAGTTATTTTGAAATGTTACTTTTCTGGAGGGACACTGCTTATATCACAATTATGAATGATGAGCTGCTGCTGCATTTGTCAATAGTTTGTAAACTTTCTTTTATCTTTCTTCTTCGATGCCTTTTGTTTTAGTTCAGTTTCATACTACAGTGAGATTTAAATTTCAATTATGTTGCTCCAAATCTCTTGTGGATGAGACTCTTGCCATTAGGTGTTTCAAAATGAATGATGATGATTTTTGAATTATATGTCAGGGTCATGGTGTTGTTTTGGTGAACAAGGATGTTGCTGGTACATTGTTGGTAACCAATTTCCGTCTGCTTTTTGTGGTAAGTAGTAGAAGTTATTTAATCATTTTAAACATGGCTTGCATTCTGAGGTTTCCATTTAGCTAAACTGGATTTGAAATCCTTGAATTCAAAGGTTTTATTTATTTATTGAGAATTACACACATATCTAAGGTCATGAAGTAGCATGAAGAACATCTATCATTTTAGAATATCACACTGTTATGGCATTTGCAAAGTTGGATTACATCTTTCTCAGAAAAGATTAAATTGGCTTGGCCAGAACTACTAATCCGTGTTGCAACTAGAACATTGCAGCAGATATATTTCCTCAAATTTTGCTACCTCCACTACAATGATGTTAAAGCTTTGGAGGATTATCTTTCTACCCGTTTTCCCTTTCTGGAGTAATCATCAGCAGAGTGTTATTGTTCTAATGGAATCCCTCTACTGCTTCAGACATTTTATGTGTTTGTTCTTTATTAAAGAGTATATATGGTTGATATTTTTAGTATAGCTATCCATCAAGGACCTCTTTTCTGAAGTTTCTTCTAAATCTGTCTCTATTGCTCTTGTTCTGTCATGCATATATGAATTCCTTAATTGTAGCCATTTTTTGTTGTGCTGTCTATGGCCGAGGACTCATTGCATGCCTGTTCTGCTTGAACCCAATTTTCAGAACCAAAGTAGCACATGCATATTAAGGAACCTGGGTTTAAATGTTAGCAAAATAGTTTTGAGGCAACATAAAATGAAAACAGCAATTTTGTTTCTAAGGTTAATAGGTACAAAGTGTAAAATTTGGCAGCATCGACAGTCATTTTCCAATGAGAGGACATATGGGCCACCATAAGGCTAGCTAGGGAGATTTGGAGAATCAACCAGTCTTGTGAGGTATTGACAAAAGCCAGGGGGAATGTACAACCTCTGTGAGTCAAACCAAAAGTCAGGACGAATGAGATGCTATATGATCTTGTGAGTCAAGCCAAGGCAAAGGTAGAAGCCTTGTAAGTCTAAGACAAAAGTCAAGATGTAAGTCTAATGCAAAAGTCAGGGGGAACGTACAACCTCTGTGAGAATAGATAGTCTAGTGTAAAAGTCAGGGGGAACGTATGACCTTTGTGAGCATAGACAGTGCAAAAGTCAGAGGGAACGTACAACTTCTGTGAGCCTAGTCAAGCCTTGTGAGCCATGAGCAGAAGTGAAGGCATCTAGCAAAAGTTAGGTTGAACATGAAATTCCTATGAGCTAGAAACAAACAATTTTCGTGATATTGCAAATGATGTAAATGTATTGATCTAGTGCGTTGGCATGTGTAACACCATCCACCATGAAGAAATTTGAATTGCCATGTAAATAGTCGAGTTGTAAAAGTCAAAATTGCAAAGTCAAAGTTGTCAAGTTTGTTGCATGTTGCGTGCATGCATGATGCATGTTGAGTTGCATGTTGCATGCATGACAAGTTACATGCATGCATGTCATGTGCATGCTGAGGAGTTCACATGCATAGTCAGGGTCGAGTCACATGTTGAGTTGGCATAACATGCAGTGCCATGTCAAGGGCGAGTTGTAACTAAGGTGTAAAGTCAAATTCTAAATTCGAACTCAAGTGGAAAGCTGAGTTATGACAAACATGCATTCAAGCGTCTATTTTGAGCCCTCCCTTCTTCCTCCTTAAGTACAGAGGTTGACCCTTTTTACCAATCATCACAGGTCAGTGTATGAGTGAGAGGGAGAAGGTGCATATCAGTCCTGTAATAGGTGCGTATCAGTCCAACTCAAAGATGCATATAACAGTCCAAGAACAGAGCTTATATCAATCTATTAAAGGCAGCGAATATCAGTCATAAGGAGGCTGCTATAACTGTCAAAAAAGGCAGCCATATCAGTCCAATAACAGGTTGCTATAACAGTCAATAAAGGCAGCCATATCAATCCAATAACAGGCAGCTATAACAGTCAAATAAAGGGCAGCAAATCAGTCCAAGAAAGTAGCGAGGTACACCTTCAAGGCTGGCCAATAACAAAGTTTATAACAGCAAGGTTTCTCAGTAGTCTACAGTCAGGTTAGAGTCATTGGCAAGCTATTTAAGAGCAGAGTATTCATGGTGGATATTTTGTAAGTGATCATACTTTATTAATGCAATAAAATGAGATTGTTTGCTGGGGTTTTTCTCCCTATATAGGGTTTCCCCAGGGTACATGTGTTGTGATCTTGCATGTTGGTAAATTCTTATGATTATTGCTGTTCTGGTTTATGAATGATGTTAAACTAAGTTCAAAGTACAGTCAGAATTTAAAGAATTCCTTACAGTTTAAAATCAAGCTCATAATTTTAACATGGTATCAGAGCTTAGGGTGTGATAATTTTGTTGAAGTACAATAGCAGGTACACACAGAGATCCAAGCGAGCTTGATAAATTTCAGTGTAAGGTCCATGGCATCCTCCATTTCAGTCAGGTCTGAGGATAGGCTCGAAGGAGCTTCCAACTTTAGTGTGTGGAAGCTCAGGATTATGAATATCTTGCAAGAGCATGATCTTGAGCAGTATGTGACTACAGTGATAGAGGAACCCACCTCTAATGCAGGTAGAGCAGTCTTCAGGAAAAGTCAAGCTAAGGCCAAGCGAATCATCTTTGACTCAGTCAAGAACAATATAATGCCAACAATGACTTCATTAATAATTGCCAAGGACTATATGGATACCTTGGTAAATCTGTATGAGAAGTAGGCACCAAGTCAGAAGAAGACACTTAAGCACAAGCTTAAGTATTTGAAGATGGAGAAAGGTGAATCGGTAGCATCTTTTTGTTCTAGGATAGCCCAGATCAGAGATCAACTCTTGGTCACTGGTGTAACAGTGGATGATGATGACTTAGTGCAGGCCATATTTGATGGTCTTTCTTCCTCATGGGAGACGTTCCTATCCAGTGTGAGTGGGAGAGAGATTCAACCCACGTTTGAGAGGTTATGGCATGATTGCCTCCAAGAGGAGAGTCGTACTGCCACCAGGAGCGAGCCAACCAAAGAAGAGCATTCAACATTAGCATCAAGATTCAAGGGAAAGAGGAAAGTCACTTTCTAGAAAGGCTTTCAAAGGCAAACACCAAAGGTATGTTCAAAGGCAAGAATATTGATACATCTAAGATTAAATGCTTTAGTTGCAATAAGTTGGGTCATTTTGCTAAAGACTGCTGACATAGCAAGAAAAATCCAAGGAAAGGGAAACATCATGCCTCAACTGCTGAGGATGATGAATCCAAACGAAAACAAAAAGGTCCATCTAATGAAAAAGAAACTAGAAAAGAATATTACCTGGTTTTTGCTTTATCCAGTTCAGTTTTCACGGGGCCGAAAACTTGGTTAGTAGTTAGTGGTGCATCAAAGCACATGACAGGGTACAAGGAGATCCTTTCAGGTTTTAAGACAAAATATTTTGCAGAGCAGGTTGAGCTTGGGGATGACAAATGTTACAATATAGAGGGAGTAGGCTCTATCTCCTTCAGATTGGAATCTGGGGTTAGACTCCATGTTGATGAAGTATTATATGTTTCAGGGCTCAGGAAGAATCTACTATCAGTTGCAACCCTTGAGGACAAGGGATATTGGGTGGTCTTTAAGGACAAGAAGGCACTACTGTGGGCTAAAGGTAGCCACTTGAGTACAACAGAACATATTGGGACTCGCAGAGGAGGACTGTACGTTGTGATGGGATTGCAAGTTTAGGCATTAACTGATGATGCGACTAGCTCTAGCGAGTTGTGGCATAGGAGACTTGGACATCTTCATTACAAAGCACTTCCATATCTGCAGAATATGGTATGAGCAAGAATCAGAAGCAGTTCAACCAACTTCACCCTCTTCTGAAAATGAAGAGTCAGATGATTAGAGGGAGGAACCTCATGAAGGGCCAAGTGATGGGCCCCTAGAACCTGCTGAAGAGTTGGAAAGAACTCTTGAAGAACCTCAAGCCAAAAGGAAGCCAGGATGGCTTAAAGAAACAGTGCAGGAAGTAGAAAAGATAGCTGCTCCCAAAGGAACTTTAAGGAAAAGTAAGAGGCCTCACAGGTTTGGAGGCTATGTTGCACAGATGAGCAGCATCAGTGATGCCAAACCTTCTTCATTTGAAAAAGCAGATAAATTGCAAGTATGGAAGGATGCCATGCTTGAGGAATACATGTCAATTCTAAAGAACAATGTCTGGGACATTGTGTCGAGGCCGAAGGACAAATCAGTGGTCTCTTCCAAATGGATCTTTAAGATCAAACATGCAGCCGATGGGAGTGCGGAAAAGTACTACGAAAGAAGGAATTGACTACGACGAGCCTTTTGCCTTTGTAGTAAGGTATACTTCCATTCGAGTTATTATTGCTTTAGCTTCAGTTTTTGGTTGGAAGTTACATCAGATGGATGTAAAAACAACATTCTTGAATGGAAAGATTGAACATGAGGTCTTTGTGGAACAACCAGATGGTTTTGTACTGCATAACAAAGACACTCATGTATGCAAGCTAAGGAAGGCCTTGTATGGTCTTAAGTAGGCTCCCAGAGTTTGGTATGACAGGGATTGATGGCTTTCTTAAAAGCTTGGGCTTTCAGAAAAGTGATGCTGATGCGAACCTGTACTTCAAGGTAAGAAGTAACCAACCTGTTATACTAATCTTTTATGTTGATGATCTCTTTCTGACAGGAGATGAAGGGCTAATAGCCTGGTGTAAGAGGGAGCTAATCTCAGAATCCAAGATGAAAGACTTAGGCTTGATGCATTACTTGCTAGGATTGGAAGTGTGGCAAAGACAGGGCAAGATATTTCTGGCACAAGGAAAATACACAGTGGATGTGTTAAAGAGGTTTGGTATGATGGATTGTAAATCCATGTCTACTCCGATGATTACCAACTTGAGGACACTGCATGATTCTGATACAGGTTCAGATTTGGTGGATCCCACCATGTATAGGTAACTGATTGGATCATTGATGTATATGATCCATTCCAGGCATGCCATGATTCACCAGTAGCAGGGCACCAAGGGATAGTCAAGACATATAGACAGGTACGGGAGAGGTTTGCTTGGAAGGGTTTAAAAGAAGATGTGATGAACCACATCAAGGAGTGCAGCACTTGCCAGGCCAACAAAGATGAACACACTCACCCAACAGGACTACTACAACCACTTCCCTTCCGGAGCAGAAGTGGGAGAGCATATCCATGGATATCATCACAAGGYCGCCCAAGGTACAGGGCAAGGACTGCATTTTTGTAGTGGTGGACAKGTTGACGAAGTTTGCACACTTTTTTGCCATTGCCRCAGATTTCAGTGCAACACAGGTTGCGGACCTTTTCTTCAGGGAATTTTTCAGATTGCATGGATTGCCCAAGACCATAGTGAGTGATCGAGATAGCAGGTTCATGAGCACCTTTTGGCTGGAGCTCTTCAGATTGGTAGGTACRACCTTGACACCTAGTACCAGTTATCACCCACAGAGGGATGGTCAGACATAGATAGTCAACAAATGGGTTGAATGCTACCTCAAAAACTATGTGGCAGGACAACAAAAGGCACGGGTCAAGTGGTTTCACATGGGGGAATACTGTTACAACACCACTCACCATATGTCCATCGGTATGCCTCCATTCAGGGCCTTATACAATTATGATCCTCTCTCCTTTGTAGAGATTGCTTTTGGTGACAACAGGGCTCCCATGGTTCAGAATTGGATTTAACAGAGTCAGGACATCCTCAGGGAATTGAAGGATCACCTACAGAGGGCACAAAATCAACAGAAGGTACAGGCAGGCAAACACAGAGTTGAGCGAACTTTTGCGGTCAGAGACTTGGTTTATTTGAGGCTCTAGACGTACCAACAAGCATCAATCAAGAGAAGTGGTGCAAAAAAACTTCAGCCCCGTTTCTTTGGCCCATACAGAGTCAGTAGGAGGGTAGGGGCAATAGCTTATGAGTTGGATCTACCCCAGGGCAGCAAAATACATAGTCTTTCATGTTTCGTGTTTGACGAGGGCCATCCGCAAGCACATCACTCCCATCGAGGAATTGCCAACCATGGATGAAGAAGGACAGTTGGTACTGATACTAGAGGAGATACTGGAAGTCAGGGAGAGGAAGCTAAGAAAAAGGAGCATCAAAGAATATTTGGTTAAGTAGAAGAACCTACCGGTGGAGGATGCCACGTGGGAAGGAGAGTAGTTGATTCAGGAGACAGGTTCAGAATTGCTTGTGGGCAAGCAATTTCTAGCAGGGGAGACTGTAATGTCCCCCACCTCTTGATGAAGAGGGTTGGAGAGACTTAGTGGTCTAGCTTTCCCCACTAGACTATAGTCTCAGGTGTATTGGGGACAAAGTCAACCAGGAATCGTAATATTCTAAAGTTAAGTTGACTTTGTGGAAAAAGGGTAACTCAATGAAGAAATGGAAAGGATGAGTTAGGTTAAGAGTTAACCCTAAGGGTAAAACTAACTCAATGGAGGAATAGATTGGAGCTATAAAGGAAAGGGCAGGGCGCACTCCTTATTCATTCTGGATTATTATCATTTTTGCATTGGAGCTCTTGAGCACAATTAGTTTTGAGGGTTTTGAGTCTAAAACCCTAGAGATCAACTTGGTGGTGAAAGATCCCACCTTCCTTGATCCAGGCTTGGTCTCGGAGGTGAAATAATCATCCCACATCATTCTACAGTGTTGCAATTTGGTTCTACAAGCACTCACCAGGTTAGGGGGCAACCCAGGGGGGTTTCCAGCTAGGGGGCACACCATCCTGGAGGTTCTAGTTTGATCTGGAGGAAGCATGAGGCATTTGGGAAATCTAGCACCTGGGTTCTCTTTGGAGGGTCCCTGGCATAATTCTTGGTTTATTCTGAAGGATTTTATCCTTGCAATTTATTTCTGTGAGCTTGGCACGCATCAGGGAGGAAGAGGACATTCTGCAGAAAGGTATTTTCAGTGTTTGGAGGGTCAAATCTTCATAGATTGGTTTGAGACTTCAGTATCATGGTAACTGTGGCCCGATCTATGATCTGACAGAGTTTGGTAGCATTTGGAGGTGTCTAGAGGGGAAAATGTACCCTTTTGACTTTATCAAACCAGGGAGGGCGTAATCCATCTTAGGGATTAGCCATTTGGAGGAGCAACATCACTCAGATCAACTTGAGATTGATTTCTGGGGTTTCTAGCAGCTTGATCTACATTCTGAGCGAGTTTTGGAGGTTTTGGAGGTCAGGAGAGGGTGGGCTGAAATATTGAGGGTTTGGCAGCATCCAAAGCAGGGCACAACTCATCCAGTTGGGGAGGTTTGGCAGTGTATTGATCAGGGTCTTCTATCTGCAGTTAGATCTACTTTCTGGTGGCCTTTGGAGGCTCGAATCTCTTCTCTTACAGCCTTTGAGAGGCATTCATCTTGTATTGTTCTTCTTATTGTATCGGCTAGAAGCCCATTTTGCTATTATTGGGGATTTCTCCCAGATCTGCAGTTCTCTTGTATATGGGAACCTCTTACTATCTAAATAAAGGTCAGATCTGACATTTTGATTCTCTACTGGTGTTCTTATATCTTTGTATTGCTTATGATTGCATGCTTCATATCTATTGGTCTATCACATTGAATAATCCATGCACATCTTACGGATATACCTACAAACACATGAACAACATAACAACAATAAACAATTAGTGTTTTGAGAATTTTTTTTTTGGCTTAGGAACATTACATCATCCGACCATCTCCTCTTTTACATGCGGGCATAGATCCACCTACAACCGGTCCAAAGGATGGGATGGCAGATTCCTTTGCTAGGGAAGACAACACTATTAAGGTTGTCGCATGGATCCCAAACTCAGATACACACGACTTCGAAGATGGGAGCAACAATAGGATTATTCAGGGTTTAATTACGAGATTAGAACTCCTGGAATCCTCAAACCTGGCATTACAGACAATGGTTGGTGACCTCACGAACAAGGTAGCCATAATTGAATCGGAGAACATATCACTAAAGAAACAACTAAATGAAAACAAGGTGCAAGACACCCTCCACCACCCCCCGAGTGACACCTTACACCCATAAATTTTTGATCTTAAAAACAATCAGGAGGAGATCGGATGTCAATAGGCCGCCTTTAAACAAGAAACGAAAACTCATATCAACTCATGGGCACAGGTAGTTAGAGGAAGGGTTAAGGACACCCCCCCTCTGGTAACAATCGAGAAGGTGGTACAAGTTAAACTCATGGAGGAACGTACTAGGTGAGCACGAGAATTGAACTTCAAAGTGAGAGGGCTCCCTCCACCTCTTCCATCCTCAGACCCCATGGTGGTTGGGACCTTATTTCTTATAGATAATTTGGATCTCTTCGATGTGACCCTTGATAGAGCTTGGCTTGGGTTTGACTCCACTCTCTCTCTCTGATTCAGGTTTGCGACTTATCGACTCTGGGCCCTTAGAGCTAAGTGGAAGCTGTTCTTTCTTCCCAGTAAGATCTTCCTTGATGAAGATCTCACCAGAAGCGGAGCTCAAACACTCTAGAGAGTTGGTTAAAGCAACATGTAAGGCAGGGAAATGGGTAGTCATCAGGAACCACCAAGCAGTCATTCGGGACTCTTTCCGACCCGAGTAGGAACCCCAATTTGGGGCTTCCAAATGACGGGCTTGTTGTGAGAGGTGACAGGGGGCAAGCATTTCCATCAGTTGTTGGAATGGCAATGGGTCCTTTTGGTCGTTGTTGGGTTTATTGTACGATGCTCTTAGGTCATCGAACATCCTATTCATCATCAAGACAAATGAGAGCCCTATACAGCCTATCCCAAACATCACAGGATATCAACGGTTCTCAGCCTGTACACAGGAGACGAGGAGCTCGTGTGGTGTCAGAGGTTCATGTGGAGTTGCTTGTTTCGCTAAGGACTCCTCTGGAGCAGGATATCTTTAGTGGTCGTGGATGAGTTTGCTAGGTTTATGTGGGTTTGGGTTAGAGGTGTTTCCCCTCTTCCTAGGGACATTTACATTACAGTTTGTTACTTCTCTCCAACTTCTTCATTGTATGCTATTCATAATGGGCTCGATGGGGACCCCTTCATAGATCTGTATGCTGACATCACCTAGTACTCAATGGTTGGAGAGGTTATCCTTCTAAGTGACTTCAACTCTTGCACTAGAGCCCTTTAGATTTCTCTCC
>JASDQU010589551.1:111476-125116 GCA_032191745.1 Picea mariana
CGCTCATTACACTCCCATCATATTGTCTTCTTCTAGGCCCTTTGACGTTAGTGACCCAAGAAGGGCATGTACCTCATTTCATGGGAAGAAGGGGCTAAAGGCTCAAACGGATTGTTGTTGGCTAAAAAGATAAAAGCCTAAATATAGGCCTTCCAGATGCTTCGCCCATGGATCCCCGAGAAAACAATGAAACGCTTCTCTGTAAGAAAAGGAGGATCTACAAAAAGAAATGATAGTGAATGCTTAAGGGGTTAGTTGGAGGATGGGAGGTCTCATCACGAGTCGACCTATCATGATCATAGGTATTTAGCGGTATGACATTACCATCATCTGGTCACCAAGTTAGGGTAGTGGCTCTCAGTTACATAACTGAGAGAAAGGGGGTCTCATCACGAGCCAACCTTCTTATTTCCGCAAGGTATTTGTGAATGACATTGTTGTTATCTGGACACCAAGCCAGGATAGTGGCCTTCAACTTGTTCCTTAAAACATGAAAGAAATATAAGAAGAAAGAATGGCAAGAAGATGGGCTTGGAAAAAGTGCATCGCAAACGAAGGTGCCACACACCCTCTACAAAGGCACCCATAAATGTGATAATACGAGCCCTTGTATGTCATGAAAGTCATCGACCTATGAAGTCTAAACCCCTTCCACCTCATCATCCACTACATAACCTTGAAAGGCCATCCTCGGGAGCATCCCCTACTTGAGCGATTTGGTCTACCCAATAGGACTTTTATGACACCCCTCCCATACTTAAACTTGGTCAATTGTATAAGGTTTTTGAGCATTTGTTTAATTTGATGAGGTAGTTTTGATGCACATGTTTAGGTGCCTTGCTTATTAGATGTGGTTTACACTTGTCATGACATCTTTGACTTGAGAACTTTGGTGGGCGTACCCTTTTGTTTTATAGGACCTTGCTTGGTGGCTAATTTTGGGAGAACAAGCCTAGCTTGGGCTTCCATGGGGCAAGAAGCCCACAGGTTGGATGCTGTAGGCTTGCACTCCGGATCACAAAGACATGCCTTTGGAGGCTTACATGGCATCATGGAGGATCTTACCCAGCCCCTACTACCCAAACGACTTGCCTAGG
Source organism: Picea mariana (assembly GCA_032191745.1). NCBI lineage: Eukaryota > Viridiplantae > Streptophyta > Pinopsida > Pinales > Pinaceae > Picea > Picea mariana. The sequence goes on from JASDQU010589551.1 coordinate 112,574, forward strand.
AGAGGCAAAACGTCGCCTTTTAAGGCTTGATGTCATGCTTGAGGGGGTTTGGTGGTGATGGAGGCATTGCACATTGACACTTAGCATATTTTGACCGGAGGAGACATGGATTGACCCTAGCATATGATGAGGAGGCTGAAGGATCCCCAACGACCTCCATTTTTGTCTCCAACGACTTGCTCAAGTGGTCAAAACGTCCCCTAAAGGGGTGACATCATCTCATTTTTAGGGTTTCTATTGTGTTAAAGTGAAAATTAAATATTATTTTTTGATGCAAGGGGTAATATAAGGGTTGTTGACCGCTTATCTTATGTTTTACCCTTGCTAAGTGGACAAACTATGTTTTAAGACTTCTGTATAAATAGAGATCACGTGAATCTCATTTCATAACATAACTCTCCCATTGTGAGAAGTACTTGGCTGAAATTTTCGCTATCCTTGGTAAAATATGGTGTTTCTCTCTTGTGAAAGTGTCTTTTGGTGATATCTTTTGATGAATGGATGGAGCTAAGTAAGACGCACCTCTTGGAAGCTTGTTGTCTTGATCTTGAATGGTGATTTGCTTGGTGAAACTAGGGTTTTGATCTCTCTCTCTTGGAATTGGTAAGGACAAATCTGCATTGCTAATTGTTTCTTGCTCTTTCTTGGTTATGGTTATTGGAAACCTTAGGAGGAGTATGTTGGATACACCTTCCATTAAGCTTCATCTAAATTGCTAAAGTTAACAAGTTATTTTGCAAGGGTTGCTAGGAGGAATACAAGTGTGTATACCCTCTTAGATTTACCCTAAGTTTGATTGGCATACCCTAGGGAGTAAAAGGGCTTACATCCCTAGGGCCTTTATTGATCTAACTCTTTAATCCAAGACCCCATTCACCCAATTTTAAAGGCACTAATCTGAATATTTTTGCATTGGAGAAATAAAATAGTGCATTGGAAAACGTGAATTTTTGCCATATTAACTTTTTGCAATCTGGGCTTTGTTTCTTGTGCCTAGCACATCTCTAAGCCACTAGGGCGTCCCCTCTAAAGGGGTATTGCTTGCTGCTGTTACAAACTTTCATCTTCAGCCATTAGGGCTGTAGAAACCCTTTCTTAAATAGCTCTTAACTCTACCGCTGAAAATTGCTAAGATTTTGCCCATATAACCTAGTAATCATAACACATCTTTTGATGGATTTTTGGCAAGTTTTGACGGTTGAATATCTTGCTGTAATAACTTGTTTGTTACAGCCATAAGGCTGATTTATATTGCTGCAGAAAGTGTTTACAATAGCCTTACCTTTTATGCTAGTATCTTGGTCTTTGAATCTTGAGTTTCACTAGTATTTAGCTAGTTTATCTCTTGCATCTTTTACTTGATTTCTAGCACTTGTTTAGCAGCCTATTCTGCAATTTCATTGCTGATATATACTGTTACTAACTGCTGCAATTAGGGACAACAAGCTTAACTTGCCTGTCCACTTGATATGTTGCATTGTATACATGGTTTTCCTTGTGTCTCGGGCAAGTACTATCTCTTTGCAGGTCACTCAAGACTTTGGAAACTTCAAGCAACCCTCAAGACTCATCACCAAGCTCCCATTTCCATTTAACAACTTGACCTATAGGGACATTTGCTCATACATCACATTTTCCATCTCAATCTCCCCTAGGGTCACCGGGATTCCCCCCTTGAGGTGACAGTGGGTAGGTGATCTCTAAGTTGTCACCATTTTGGTGGTTGGGTCAGGCTTTTTCCATCCTACAACTTGTGCTATAACAAGGACTTCCCTCGTTTTAGTGATGGAAGAGGGCCACCACAAGGGAGACTTACTTGGTGACCTCAATGGATGAAATAGCAAGTTTATTAGCCAAGCCCACCGCTCCCTATTTTGATCACCAAATAATTGGTCTAGGTCGAGGAAAGTGAAGAGGTTTGAAGATGATTTGGTACCTGCCCAGATAAAAAACACTTTACAACATATATATAACAACTTCCAAGCGAAAGTATGCAATAACGACCTCTTTTAGACACTAGACAAGTTAGATTGCTATGGCTGTTGCAAATTGCAACAGTGAACCAATCTTATAACAACAATAAGTAATTTGTAATAGCAACAATAATATATGCTTAGAAATACTACAATTGACCATGAAAATTAAGCATACATCCAATAGAACATTATCCAATCGTTAGATGTTATTTTGGAGTGAGTTAAGCCACCTTTAGATCAGTGTATGCAACAAATTAATGTGATTTAGATGGCTGTAGTAAAACCTTTATAACAACAACAAGTTGTTTAGTGAGTTTGCTAAAGTTAGAGTTAGTACAATTAGTAGGATGATTGAGAGTTGTGGGAGAGAGTTTCTCAATCAGTTCACCAAGAGAGTTGCTTCTTAGATTAGTGCATTTTTAGGTTATGGAGTCTTTCAATGCAATGAAGCTTGAAGGTTGGCCTATTTAAAATTAGGAGGTAGGATCTAAGGCCTAAGGTGCAAACACATTTGGGCCTTATGTCTTAGATATTGAGGAGGACTTCTAGGGTGCAAGCACATTTTTGGCCCTAGAAACCATTTCTCCCTTCTTGTAGCTTCAACTGGGTCAAAGATCAATTGTTTAGGGCTAAAATCTTGGGTTCTAACCCTAGCAAGGACAATTTACCAATTCTAGACAAATATCACCTTGTGAGAGGAAGAAGCACTTATGTTACTCTCTTAGGGTTTCAATAAACGAGACTTCTTGCAACAAAATAACAATTTCACCATAAATATTAATAGCATGAACAATAATTGCAGAAACTTACTTCATCCAAGAAACCAAGAGAATGTAACCCTAATTGCAGAAATATTCATCCAAAATCAACAAATCCATCCACAAGAGACCATTCCAAGCATAGCGCATGAGAGAGATGAGATAGTTACCCCAAAAGGGCGAAAATTTCAGAAGTAGTGTCTCACAAAGGTGAGAGAATCATGATCCAAAAATGAAATGAGAGCTAACCCTTATAAATGAGGCCTAGCGTCTCACTTTTGTCCACAAACATAACATAACATTCAATTTAAGTGGGGCCGACCCCTCATTTAACCTTTACATCATGTAATTGTAGATTTTCGAGGAACTAGAAGGCTGCCCAACAGGTCTGTCTTTTGACCTGCTGTCAAACACTTATTTCATGGTGTTTTAAGCTGTTTTGTCTCACTATTTCTGGACAGATAACTTGCTGTCCAAAACAGTCAAATCAAGTCTTTCTCACAGGCTGCTACAGGACTGTTTTAGGACAGTCATACAGTCTGATAATTTTCCCTTCAAATCTGCCTTCAAACTGATGATTGGATGCTCTTTTAAGGTGCCCTTGCAAGTGTTTTCTTAACTGATGTTAGCACATGCATAAACCTTAAAACATACAACACTCCTTTAGGATCTTTAAACAACTAACTAGGCTGAAAATAACTAAGCATGCATGACAAAAGAACACATAATGTTTTTGGTCAACATGACCCTGGAAAAACCCCCATGGGGAAAACCAGTTAGAGATAGATGTATATATTTGGAGATCTCAAAGCATGAGTACAACAAGGAAATAAATACAAGTGAACCTGGTACAATAGCAACCCAACTTTAGATGCTTTGGAGTTCCTTGTAGATGTGCCTGCTAGATGAAGGCTTGCGCCTCTCTTGGATTGCTAAATGTGTAGAAGCCTTGCACCCTTGCCTTAGGTGCGCCTCCTTGTCTCCACAAACATGTCCAAACAATGGTGCGCCCCCTCTCTTTTTGCGTGCGCCCTTCTTACTTCTTTGTACCCTCTCAAACCCATAATGCGCACTCACCTAGTGCGCACCCTCCAAGCAAGATTGCGCCCTTCATGGATCCTTGCGCCCTCACTAGCTCAAGTGCGCCTCCCTTCCATGAATGCTTCCTCCAAAAATTGCGTCCATCACCTTGGATGCACCCTCAATAGAAGCTTGCTCTCTTCATGCTCAAGAAGTCTTGCTCCAACACTAGTGCACCCTCCTCTCCTCAAGAATGCGCCCAAGTGTTCTCCAAACCCTCACTCTCTTCTCCACACTCCTCTTCTCCTCACCCAAATCTCTCAAGTGATCAAGTGCACAATGAGCCTCATCCTACCCTTTTGCCTCCTTTAGCCTCTCTTTGGCCAAACCTAAAAGACCAATGGCCTAGATTCAATCTAACCAAGTCTAATAAATGGGTGAGATTTAATCTCAAAAATCTCACTTAGAAAACCCACTTTCTCAAGTTTCCATAGTTTGCTTTATGTCTATTAATTCACCCACAAAGTGAATTAATTGTCACTTTATGACTTAAGTGACATATTTCACTTTTGACTTAAATCTCCTAAGTCAAAGTGAAATTAGAACATAAAGTAAAGTATTAAGGGTAATAGTCTCCCCCTTTGTGTTTAGAGACTCACAAACACAAGGGGACCACTTTTCAAGGTACCTAAAACTCAACAGTAATAAATGCAAAATACATCAAAATAGCCCACACGTGTGAGACGTCAAGGTCTCTAGGGCAAGCAAGAGGCCTCCAAAGGCCATGTGGCATCAATCTGGAGCAAGGTGGGAGCAAGTGATGTTTGTCCTCATCGAAAATAATGCCATGTGTCATTAGTACCCCATGTGTGCATCAAACCCTAGCTGCGTCACATCCTTGAAGGTGACGTCATCACCATAATAAGGCCCAACGTCTAAGATCCAGGTGCTGTGTCCAGGTCTCGGGGCGCTGCATCTGATCTTTGCATTGTCTTTGATTGTCTTTTGCTGCAATGTCCCTAATCTTGGTGTAAAATAAATCTTGGGGTACTTTGCCCAGCTTGTGGGGCTTCTAGCCCATCTGTGTGCCATCATGACTAAATCTGCTCCTACCAAGCCCATCTGTCCAACGTTCAGGGTTTCAAGGGTGTGAGAGCTGATGTCTGAGGGTGGTGAGTCACTGGTAGACCAACTGCTCTCCATCACATGTGCCAAGGTCTTACAAATAAAGGAACAATGTCCTGGGTACAATCCTAGGACGTCCCTCAAATAACCATGTCAGGGCCATCCAAAACAAATCAAAGTATAAAACATGGTGAGCCAAAGTTCATAAGAAACATTAGTCCTTAAACATCCAAAGTAAGCTATAACTTAAGATATAAGCCATGTAAGACAATTCACCTCAGTATCCCCTTCAAGCATCACACCAGTCCAGGACAACATGTGAGTTGACAAGTATGGGAGGGCCTTCTTCCAACCCTATTAGGTGTGTCACCTAGACATGAAATAAAATAACCCAGGTAGAGGGATAGGTCTCGAGAGTGATAGGGAAAGTAAAAACCCTTGAAGAGTAAGTGTGATAGTGATATGGTTTAGGGCTTACTTCATGGCTCATGTTGTCATTAAATCCATTTTATCAATGCCTTTGTGGAGGGTGCACTTGCTCTTGAGTTACCCCATATTTACGTGCTATTTTTTCCAAACCCCTTTATCAACCATCTTTCTAGTTCACTTTATCATATTTTCAAGTCCCCTTTATAAGGTTTCAAGCTTTTGCATTGCTATTTGGGACCGGGGTGAGCATTGAAAGAGTAGAGCTCAAGTTTGGATTGGCTTTTGTTAGTCCTTTCTTGCTATGATTCGTTTCTTTCCTTAACATCATTTTCTTATTCTTTTAATAGCAAATGCAATCAACCTCTGGGCCTTCAACCCCTCTTCTCATGAGAGAATGGATCATGACCCATTGTCGAAGTTTAGGACACTATGAGAGGCTCTAGGATGGAAAGTGTTAATTATGGCGGTGAACGAAATGTTACCCTTGTGAGGGCCCCCTAGTAGTACCCCTTTTCCCTGGGCGATGACAACACGGGACTAGGGCATAGAAGCTGACCATCAAGGTGAAACAAGGCAATTGACACAATTTCCCAAACCAGTGATCCATTATCCAACTTCAACCAAAGATCCTCATCCACATACCCGACAAATTAAGCACAACACTTTACATGGAAGGACTAACATACCTCATGGTGATGATGGCTTACCATCTCCCATATTCTGGGTTGGTTGGATGTGATGAGCCTTGGTTGACCTGTAGTTGTAAAGGTGAATGAGGGGGGCTGCCATCTGTGGACATGCTGATCATCATCATAGTCAGGATCATGTTCTCCATTGCGGGCCACGAGACATGATCTCCTCTAGTTACCCCTAGGCATGGGGGGGTGACACAGCCTCTGAGTAAATATGCATGAAAATATGTGGATAAGGGCTTCAAAAAGTGAATTTGGTCACATGCAAACTTGTCTCTAATTGTGTGAACTCAACCAAAGAACATGCCTCAAAAGATGTGAGAACCATAATATGTGAGAGAAAAGTTAAATGTATAGATCTCCATCTCTCCAAGCCTGATGAACAAGATTATGCTAGCATCCATGATCCATACCAAGCTCTCAAAACGGATCATATGGTCTCGAAAATGCAAAAATAATCCTTGCATTTGCAGCCGGTAACAATGCTGAAGATAGAACTCAAGAAATCACTGCTAAACCTCCTGTTTGCATGTTGATTTCCCATGAAGAAACAGTGCATGGGCAGAGATATTTGTGACAAGAAGGCATCCCACATGCTAAAGATAAACACCCTAAACTCAAGGGCCGAAACCATGCACAACAGTCCTGAAAAGTTGCATCCATGCCATGCAAAACTAACCTACCAATAGGGCCTAAATCATGCACATGAGAAGTCCAGGAGGACAGCACTTAAATTCCATGCACATCATCTGAAAACCCACACCTATGTCATGCAAAATAGAGCCAGAAACAGTGCCTGTCCCATATTAATTTGCATTCTAAATTTGGCACAAAAGATATGCCCTCATCATGATGAAACTAGACCAAAAGTCAACGCTCTCTTGTATGCCAAGAGAGTCACAGAAGTAGGACAATGGACAGTGTTCAACTCAGAAAACAGTAACTCTCTCATCTTCCTTAACTGTGCCCTCTCCTTGCTAACAGTGACTCCTTGATATCAGCGCCTTACATGCAAAGGGATAGCTTCCTTTTTTTAAAGTAATTGTTATGATTGTAATAACAAGGGGAAAGAGGGCTGTGTCTATACCCATACAGCCTGTTACAAAAAGGAGATACTATGGTTTATCTGCGTGCTGCTCCTCCATCCATCACTGGATTATGCATGGATGGATGGAGAAGGATTTCTTTCTTAGCTTCCAACAACTAATGCTTCAGAAACTTTGTTTGTTGGAAAAGGAGATCTCAGGCCATCACATGTCAAAATTGTAGTAGAATTGGTGTGGAATTCTAGAGATCCCGGTCACACAATTTAGGCTTCAAATGTAGCCCTGAAGAATATCCAAAAATACTAGGTCATCATAGATTGTGTATAATGTTTATTGGCTGACTCAAATTTTTGGCGACCTAATTCATTGAAAAGCAGATATTGACATAAAATTTCAGATTATTTGGCATGAAATTTAAGTAGCTACAATCCATACAAGTTTAGCCCATGAAAAATGGTAAAAATTATTCATAGGGTTTGATAAATTGCTTGTAACTTCTGTTTGAAACCAAATATATTAGGATTATGACACATTTCGTATTGTGAGATGTTGAAATTTCATTGTAATTGGTTTTAGAATGGCTGGTAGTTATGTAGGTTGGGATTTAGCTAGATGTCCTATTTGGAGTTGGATGATTCCAGACACTTGTATTGCTGACCCACTGCTTTTAAGCGCTGCAATTGAGCAAGAAATATATCTTTCTTTGGCATGATCTTTGCGATACATATGTGCATTCTTGGAAGGATTGTCGCATTTTGGCACATGAGTATGTTAGATTTTCTTAAATTTTCAGAGCAATAGATTTGCCAGAGTATTTAGATCTTCTTTTACCATCTACTAAAAATATAAGCAGGATAAACAAGCACAAGAAGACTCTTCTTAGAGTGAATCTTTTCTTAGAGAGAATCTTTCTGATAATGCAATACAACCATGAACAACCTCTATTCACAAGAGCAAAACTGATAGTGAACAAACCCTGATACAAGAACTTATTTCTTCTCCTTGTCAAACCTTAGCGAGGGTAGACAACTGAGCAACGCAACACAACCTTAGTGCACAAGAGAAATCACCAAGAACAAGATAGTGCACCACAGAACTGACACAACCGGTAAGTGCAACTGCAACTAGCACGAGACAACTGGGCAGTGTGCATTAGAGGAAGAGAGCTAATGTGATGATGATAAAATGAGCAAGGCGTCACCTTTATTTACACTTGTTCTATCACATAGCTGGGGTCGACTTCTCTTTCTGGGAATTATATTTGCACTTTATTATTTTCCCGTGGGCCGACTTCTCTTACTGCATCCCTTGGAGCCTCTTGCTCCTCTCTGTCCTCATCCATGTGAGACTCTCTAGATTTTTTGAAGGATACTTCTTCATCAAAGGTAACATCCCCGCTAATCTCAATCTATCTCTGTCTGGGGATGTATATTCTATAAGCCTTCGAAGTCTCACTGTATCCAAGTAAGGTGCCCTTCTTTCCCAAAGGCTCTAGCTTCGTTCTCTTTTCCTTGGGAACATGTATGTACATTGGGCAGCCAAATATCCTCAAGTGGCTGACTTCTGGTTTCTTTCCATTGAATACTTCTTCTAGTGTCTTGTTCCCCAATAGCTTGTGAGGACTTTTGTTCTGGACATATACAACTGTACTGGATGCTTTTTCCCATAGATGCATGGGTAAGTTCTGGTCATGGATCATCGCTTTAGCTGCTTCTACAATTCATCTGTTCTTTCTCTCTACAACCCTATTCTGCTGGGGGTTGTAGGGAGTTGTCAGCTCCCTCTTAATCCCCGCTTCTCTTCAAAAATCTTTGAACTCATTTTGAGGTGTATTCACCTCCATTATCTGACCTCAAAACTTTAATCTTTCTTCTAGAGAGATTTTCTACTAAAGCCTTGAATTCTTGAAACTTATTGAAAACTTCATCTTTTGCTTTCAAGAAATAGATCCATGTTTTACGTGAGAAATCATCAATAAAAATGACATAGTACAAAAAATAACCTAGAGATGGTACCGTCATTTGTCTGCATACATCTGAATGTATGATGTCCAAGATCCCCTTGGATCTATTGTCACTGCTTGAAAAACTTCCTTTGGCATTCTTGCCAAGTGCGCATCCTTTGCATACTCCATCATGCTCTATCTGCATATCTGGTAGACTTGTAACCATCTTGCTCAAAACTGGTAAGGCTCTGTAGTTGAGGTGAGCAAGTCTTCGGTGTCATAGCTCACTAGAGCTAACATTATTGTGTACAAGGGCTTGTTCTATGTCCCTTCAATTTATACAATCCTCCCTCTCAGACACCAACCATAGTAGTTGAATCTATACTTGAACCCTTAGGCCATAGGAGGACTTGGCCATCAACAAAAGCTACTATGAAGCCTCGATCTTCTAAAGTAGAAATAGAAAGAAGATTCTTCTTTAAACCTTGTACAAACAATACATCTTTTATTGAAATAGAGTTATTTGAATCAAGCTGGTAGGAGGCTTCTCCTACTCCTTTTACTGCATGCCTGGAATCATCCCCAAGTTCCACCTGAAGGGATGAACTCTTTTTTGTCAATTTTGTAAGAGAACTTCGAAACCCGGTCATGTGCTTGGAAGCACCACTGTCCACTAACCAAATATCACTTCCTTGAGTGATGGTACCTGTGAGAGCTGAGACAAAGACATACTCTTAATCTTTTATTTCCTTTGTCTTCTTTTGAGATGTGGACTCCTCCATATTTGCTGCATGTGCATGATGTTTTCTCTTTCCTTTCCCTTGAGGACACTGATAAGCAAAGTGTCCCAACTTCTGACAGTTAAAACATCTAATCTTAGATACATCCTTCTTGTGATCTGGAACTAACCTTCTATTTTTCTTCAGACTGGTGTTTCTTCTTTCTTTCCTTTTCTTCACATGAGCAACAAGAGCTTGATTCTCTTCATCATTGGTCTTCTTCGACTTGGATATCAATCTTGATTATTCTTGGGTACAATCTGTCCATAGCTTGTTGAATTTGGGCAATTTCCTTCTTGCACACTTTCCCTGAACAAAAGCGTCCCAAGAAGAAGCGAAGCCATTAAGATTTGTAGTCACAAGCTCTACATCATCCACTGTATCTCCGATAGCTGCTAGCTGATCCATGATCTGTGAAATCTTCATGAAGTAGGTAGAAACTGTATCTGACTTGTTCATCATCACATTTATGAGTTGATGCTTTAGGGTTAGCTTCTTGCTTGTATTCTTGCTTTCATATAATCTTGTTAAGGCATCAAACATCTCCTTGGGTGTCTTTAATTCTGATACATTAGGAATCAAGTGGACCTTGATTGACTCTGTCAAGATCCTCTTGGCCTTGATCTCATTCTTCTTATATTTTTCCTTGGCGTCTTCCTCTTCTGGTTCTGGGAGAACTTGCTTGACATGATCCAAGAGCTCATTCTCTTCTAGAATGAGAAGTATTCTATGCTTCCGCGATATGAAATTGTTTGCTCCATCCAACCTATCTTCAACTCTAATATTGAGTATGATTTTCGTTGGTGGAAACCTTAGGCCCAAAAATCCCAAAATTTCAACTTCCTTAAAAAATCAATGCTAGGGTTTGATGACATGTGCTAGGGTTAGGCGATTTCTCTGTGGTGGAGTTAGTCCCAACGACTTTGGAATAAGTGCTCAACGAGCTTGACAAAAGAAAACTGTGCAGCGACAAATCCCAAAGTATGATCTTCCTTCTAGTGATTAGACTGTTCTGAAGGTAACTAGCTCTGATACCATGTTAGATTTTCTTAAATTTTCAGAGCAATAGATTTACTAGAGTATTTAGATCTTATTTTACCATATACTGAAAAATATAAGCAGGATAAACAAGCACAAGAAGACACAAAGATTTATCCTAGGAAAACCCCAAACCTGGGGAAAAACCTAGCCAACTTTTCTTAGAGAGAATCTTTCTGATAATGCAATACAACCACGAACAAGTTCTGTTCACAAGAGCAAACTAATAATGAAGAAACTCTGATACAAGAACTTATCTCTTCTCCTTGTCAAACCCTAGCGAGGATAGACAACTGAGCAACACCACACAACTTTAGTGCACAAAAGAAACCACCAAGAACAAGATAGTGCACCACAAAACTGGCACAACTGGTAAGTGCAACTGCAACTGGCACGAGACAACTGGGCAGTGCGTACTAGAAGAAGAGAGTTGATGTGATGATGATCAAATGAGCAAGGCGTCACCTTTATTTATATTTGTTCTGTCACCAAGTTGATTATCTTTATCTCCATGAGTAAGCGAAAACCCTATCTCCAAAGAGATGAAGGGCTGAGATCAACCCTCACTCTCTCAATGAGATGGATGGCCAAGATTAAAAGACCATCACTTAAATTATTTTCACTTTTAACTTTAGAAAAAGTGCTCATTAAGTCAACATTAAAATATAACACATTTAATGTACTTTTTGCTAAGTAAAACTTTAGGAAAGAGATTAATCTATCAACTTGGCTAGTTTCATTGTCCTCCACCCATGCTAGGACGCCATGCATGGAGAAGACCTTTTGAGTTGTACTTCTCAACAGACCCTCTTAACGAGGAAGGGATTCTGAACCAACCCCATCTTATCTCTGAACTTCATAAACTTTTGTTTGCAAAGTGCCTTGGTAAATATATTTGCCACCTGATCATCTGTCTGTATGTATTGGAGCCTCACAACTCCCCTTTGTACACAATCTCGTATGAAGTGATATTAGATGTCTATATGCTTGCTATGATCATGAAACACAGGGTTCTTAGAGAGCCTGATGCAACTCTGATTATCACAATGTATCACAGTAGCCTCTAACTTCTTGTCGAACAGTCCAAGGAACAACTTCCTCAACCACAGTGCCTCACATGTTGCCAAACTAGTTGCCATGTACTCTGCCTCAGCAGAGCTTAATTGCACTGATCTCTGCTTGCTGTTGAACCAGGATATAATACCCGATCCAATGCTGAAGCAACACCTTGAAGTGCTCTTTATGTCCTCTGCGCATCCTGCCCAGTCAACATCTATAAAACCTGCCAATCTCACTCCACCACTGCGCTCATACAAAAACCCGTACTCCACTGTACCTCTGAAGTAGTGAAGCACATGCTTCACAACTATGCAATGTACTCTCCGAGGGTCCACCATGAACCGACTCAAAGAGTTAACTGCAAAGCTAATATCTGGCCTAGTATTGACCAGATACATGAGCGATCCAATAAGCTGACGATAGATGGTGGGGTCTACTGTCTCAGAACTAGATACATCAATCTTCCTCCAGTTTGTCACTAGAGGCGTGGACATGGGCCTTCAATTTGTCATCCTGAACCTGTGCAAGATCTCCACAATATACTTCCCCTGTCCCAAGAAGAAGCGCCCATTTTGTTGCCAAACCTCCAGACCAAGAAAGTAATGCATCAAACCAAGGTCTTTCATCTCAAACTCTGCTGCAAGGTTAGCCTTGCAGTCTGCAATTAGCTGTTCAT
>JASDQU010589552.1:0-16189 GCA_032191745.1 Picea mariana
ATGAAGATGTTTTTATCATGAATGGATGACTCTTGGACATGATAGAGGTACTAGAGTGGGTTAAATGACATCTCTTCTGAGGCTATGGACACCGGCTGACAGCAGTGGCCCTGCCAATGGTATCGAAGTTATCTGTATTAAAATCGCTACACCCATAATCTAAATTAGATACCAGATTACATTTTTGAACAGAAATACATATGATGTTGAACTGCTTTATTTTCTGAGTTATGATTGGAGTGCTTGATCTGTTGTTAACTGTTTCTAAAAAAAATATTTCATCTGAGCTCCTGACATAAATTTTCTGGTGATACATAGATAACTGCTTCACCCAGTATGTCACCATTGTTGGCAGCCAACAATTCTGTTGGTTGCTATCACAATTAAAATCACCACAAAGAGATTATATCTTTATGTAGCTGCCACCTCCTTACATTTATAAATGCTTATGTTTTTATGCTTCGAGGCTATAATTGGGATAAACTTATCTTATGATTTTTTCGTTTAAATTTTCGTTTGATTTTTTTTTTAAATTCATTACTGTAAGCATGAATCTAAATAAAAACCTAGTTTGGGTAATGATTTTCTAGTTGTATTTTCTACCTAATAAATTTCACTTTGAAGGCACCCATATGTCGCTAAAATTCAAGTTTTATAAACTCATTGATTAAATCACCACCACAATTTTTACGCATTATGGGTAATAGCTCATAATTGGTTCTATGATTGATCGTTTGGTTTTAATTTTTGAAATGTATGAATGCGCAAAACATTGGATTAACATTCAATTTGAGTTTCATGCTCTCAACAAGTCATATCAACTTTTATGTCTCTTGGTACTGGTCTGGTGTACCCACAACTACACCTCACCCTGTTTTCATGTGCATTAATGAAACCATTCATTATTCAAATTGGCGTTTGATACTGGTGAAGGGTTTGGTATTCATTATGGGTAATGGTTCATAGCTCTATGCACCCTCTAGTTTTTTGTTTTTTCAAACTCATTTTATCAAGCTATGGAAGGCTCCAAACTTTGTAGCTTTCATGCCATTTTTCTTTGCACAGACCTCTCCTCGCTCCTCGTTTATTGGAAGCCTAAGTCTCCCTCCTGTGATATCTATTGTGTATATTTCATAGCGGCCATGGCCTCTGTGGTGAAAATCGAACCGAATGTATGTCAATCCCTTCTTGCCCACAATGATGCCATAGATGATTTGAAGGCTCACGGTTGGGATATCTTCCTCGAAAAATTCAATGGTTACAACCTTGCGGTCGGACATGCCTTTGCACAGAAATTTGATGGTTTTAGGGCCAAGGTCGAGGATGTGCAATTGGAGGTCACAGAAGACTCTGTTGCCCGAGCAGCAGGACTCCCGGAGGAAGGTGAAAAGTAGTTTAAAAATGTCAAAATGGAGGATGTTCCATGCATCTTGTTCATGGTCTCTCGTGAGTCTACTTGCTTCCCTAAAGGTATTCCTATTAACCTCGTTAAACCTTGATGTCACAACCTTATTTTACTTTTGAAACAATTTATAACATGTGAAGGCCTGTATGGTTTGGTCTTTCTATACCACGTTCAGTTTCTTATGTTATTCATAGGGTTTGAATTGAAAATGGCATTCTACTTGTTAATGAGCCTATACAAAATGTCGAAACTCTTTAAGAAATAGAGAATGGACTCTTTGTCGAGCCTCTTTCATCACGGGCTTATAAAAATATTGTTGATATCCCACCTGTCACAAATTGGGGACAATTGGGAAAGTTTCCTGAGTTGAAATGGTTTTTCCCAAACCGACAATACAGTGAACCTTCCTTTAAATGTAAACCCCAATTTTGATAGTACCGCGACCAAAATTCAGGGTTTCATTTCACCTGATGGATATGAAATCAATGAATCTGTGTCTATTTCTTTACAAACCCCCATGGTTGAGAAATCACGATGCATTCTTTCACCCAGAAAATCGTTGGAATAGATAGTGAACGAATTAAAAAGGAAGGTTTCCCATGTTCTTGCTAATGAACCTAATCAGAACCATAGTGATAAACCTACTATAAGGAAATTTCGTAAGGGTAAGAAAAAGAAAAGTTCAAATTTGAATTTTAGAAATAAGAGTTCTGGTCAATTGATTACTAGGAGTTTAAGGAATCGAAAAAAGGTTCATTTGAGCTCGATCTCTACAATCAAGGTCAATGATCATTGTTCATATCAAGAGATCAATGATTTCCTTGCTCAGGAAGATCTGGATAACCAACCTCTCAAGAACGAAAATGTTGGTCAGGTTGAGAAATGTGATTTTGTCTCTAGGTTACCTCCTTTTATGAAAGGCCAAGAAGGTTTTGTTGGCATTAGTCACGACTTGAAACAAGCTACAGGGAAGCATGAAATACCCGTTGCTGAATACATTCCACATCGGTCTGCTATAGCACCAATACATTGTGACAGTTGCTTAGATTCGGTAGAGCGCTATTACAGGGATATACCATTGTTACAGGCTCAAGTAAAACGTCTAGCTGCTCGGAATTATTTTCTTGAACAAGAAAACCAAGAGTTGAAAGCATGTGCAGAGTGAGAAAATAAAAGACCCAAAAGATTTGGTAATATAATCATAAAAAATGCAACCAACTTCAATGTCATCATTAATTCAGAATTGCTTGATCCTTCACTTGCTAATTTCTAATGGTAAAAATTATTTTGTTTGATTTTATTTCATTATGTTATGAAAGTCAAAATAAAAAGACTTAGTTTTGATTTTATTTGTTAATAATAAGACAAGCTACAGAATCTTTGATTTTGTAGCCAGACTATTTCTGAATAATTAGTTAGCATTATTTTCTGAATATCAATTTTGTTTCGCTATCTACAGCAAAATGATAATTATGTTGTTGTTTACATGGAGAAAACATCTTGGATCATACACTCTATTATTCAGTAGTTTCTTTCTTTTATGTTGAAAAAACTTTGTTATTATTTTTGACAAACCAACTCCTACAGGAGTGGTTTCCAGTTGTACTATTTTTGTAATACTATCTATTTTTTGGAGATTCCACTCTATCTTGCATGATAAGAGTTTGTGAATCCTAAAATATTTTAAATAGTGATCACTGTTAGTAGTGAAAACATCTTTTTCTAGGATACACTATGGACATATGATTTTTTGAAAACTAATATGGAGAAGTTGCTCACCATTTGGCTTTAGACCTGTGTGTTGCTTACCCCATTATGTTTTTGCCTTTCATATTATGAAATAGTATTATGTTTAATACAACTTTATCCTGGTTATCATGTGGTATTTCATATTATTTAGTGTTTTGATGATGTCAGTAATTTCTTATTCCATTTTACATCTATGATCAATCTTCCATTTAATTATTTTTTATTTATTCTAGATATTAAATAATGGATTACATTAATGCTTTGAATTGAGTTTCCTCTTTATAAGTGTTGATTATCATAAGGTCATCAAATCAGTCCATTTATCATTCTGTTGTTATATTCATACTCCAATGCATCTTTGAGTTTGTTCTGGGAGTATTAGCAATGTTATGTTACAGGTTTCCTCGTATGCTTGACAGTCAGGAGTTTGAATTACACGGGAAAATAAATTTAGTTTAGTTGATTAGTTACAGGTTAGTCTACTTGTTATTTATTAAAAATATTTTTTTAATGAAACAAGAACAACATGAATTAGATTTTCACTGTTTACGTATTCTTATTTCAATTATATTTGATTAGCATTTGTTAGTTTTAGATCTTTAGACATTCAAAAGAAAACATAAAATGTATGTGCTTTCTTTATCTCTTCTATAAACACTTTCAAAAAACATTTGTTTCGCAAGATGTCAAGTAAATCTTAGAAGTCGCATATATGTTGTTTATAATCATATGTACATATTCGTGTTTCCATTTGAATATTTGTAATTATTAAACTTATATTATTAGTATCATAGCTTTATAGACTAGTTTCTTTTCTTTTTTGTAGTGCTTTAGTTGGCCAACAGAGCCATTAAACCCGTCGGGTCATTTCATTCCAAACATCTTGGGTTATTTAGACAACCTTGGTCTGTATTTGACCTCCCAGTTGACAGTGTGTCACTTACGCCCATAAACACAGTCATAGCCCATTTCAGGTGTGGATGGGATTCCAACCCTTGGTTCCCATTGATGTTTCACTACCTATTGCAACCACACATGCATGATCTGCCCATGTTTAGTCTGAGGTCAAAAAATCCACCAGATTCATTGAGCATATTCAACACATCCTCCAATAGTTTCATGATATTTTGTAAAAATCCAATGCTAAATATGAGTGCCATGATCAACAATGGGTATCACACAAGTTTCAGGTGGGAGACAAGGTCTGGTTACATTTGCAGAAAGAGCGCCTTACAGGGCCCCATCAGAAGCTCCATCCACTTTGATATGGGCCTTACACTATCACCAAGGCTATGGGTGACAATGATTTTGAGCTCAACACTCCACCCTTCCTTGGCTTGCACCTAGTGTTCAATGTAGACCTCCTTCAGCCATATTTTCCACCATTGTTGGACACCTCAGAGATCGCATAATAGTTGAAACCAACAAATATCAACCCTCACTACATGGAACATGAATCCACTGATCTGATAGTGGACACACAGTTCAATGGCACTCGCAAAAAAGGGATCTAACTTTATTAGGTTGTCAAGGTATGGAAGCTCCTACATCAAGGAAAGTGGCTCACCCAGGGCCAAATTCAACAAACATTTCCTCACCTGATGGGGGAACTAAAATCAATGGAGACCATTTCTTCCTAAGGGGGGAGGAATGATCTAAGTGGATGTTGGTGGCCACCCACCTATTCTAATTGGCTAATCTTGAGAGTTTTTAGTTCAACACGTTTCTCTGTAATGATGGAATTTCTTTGTAATTGTGGGTTCTACACTTCTGGGACTATCCTAAATCCATAAAATGAATATAGGTGGATATTGGTGGCTTCCCACTTATTCCAATTGGCTTATTTTGTAATTTTTCATGTCAGTACATCTTTATGTAATTCCAGGGTCGTTTCGGTGACCTAATTTTTTTTTTTTTGGATTTACACATTTAAACTATAGTCGAAGTCAGATTTTTAATGCATAATGTTTATTTATCAAAAATTCATTTCCAACTGGCTATCACATGCCTAAAACGGAAGTCGTATGCAAAATTTATGACCCTGGGAAGTTGAGCTACCAACTTACCCATCGGGGCCCACATAACTTTTGGTGTTTCATCTCCTAGGTTTAGGTTTTTCGATGTCTAGGGTTTTGGCATTCATGAGTAATGTTAAAAAGGCAACTAAAGCCTCATTTTAATCATTATTATTAGACAAATGCGCGTAGTAGACACATATCTTCTCAGATATAGCTACCACCATTTGAGCAAGTTGTTTTCAGTTCTGCAGTTTTACAGTTTCAGACTATTTTCTTTATTCAATAGAAGTTATTGTTCATTGGATATTTGTTGTTGTTCTCTGTATCTATGTGTTATTTTATTCAATATGTTATTCATTTGTTTCCGCTCATAAATCTGGATCAAACATTATCTAAAGTTTCCACCTTCACTAGTAGCGCCTTCTTCTCTTCAAGCATGTTTCTGACGAAATGATATTGAACATCTGTATTCTTTGTATTAGAATGATAATTTGGGTTCCTCGCTAGAAAGATGGCACTCTAACTGTCACAAACTATCCTTACATCTTTTTGTACTAACCCAATACCTAAACACAATATTTGTAACCATATTTCTTCCTTTCTTGCATTAGTGGTAGACATGTATTCATCTTCTGTAGTTGAGAGTGCCACAACAAACTATTTTTTTCTCATCCAACTGATTACTCCTCCAAATAGGCTAAACACATAACCACTTGCAGATTTTCTCCAATCCATATCTCCAACCCAATCTGCATCAACAAAGCCATGTATGTCCAACACTCTGTCCAATATTGGTCTTCCTTGGTAGCATAATCCATGACTAGTAGTGCCACACAAATACCTAAAAACCCTCTTTATTGTTGTCCAATGCTCCTTTCCTAGTTTTGACATATACTTTCTCAAAAAACCCACTACATGTGCAATGGTTGGTCTAGTACATACCATTGCATACATCAAACTACCAACTACACTAGCATATGGAACACGAGACATGTCATCTTCCTCTTTGTTAAGTTCTTCAATAAATCTGAAATATAATCTTAGAAATAACTTCAATCAATCACACAAAATATTTAACATAAGAGAAATAGTTCTAGACAAAACCCTTAAGCTAGGGTAACACTATATATTAATCGTTATGGAAGGATAACACTCCTCAAGCAATTTTTTTTTACTCATCAATTACAATATTCTTCACTATAATCTAAAAATATAATCTCACACAATGAATCTAAGAACAATATAGAAAAATCCACACTTTATTATATGAAACCCCTTGAATTAGGGCAACACCATACAATCAATCCTTTTGATGAAAGGATCCATTCCTGATCACTTTCCTCTTCTAGGGGGAAACCTCCTAATGAGATAAGCTCCAAATATAATATTCATCAACATGCCCATTAAATTGTTTACACCCCAAAGGTGGACTAGGTCCACTATATTATTAAATAAGGTCCACTATATTATTAAATAAGGTCCACTATGGTAGTTAGATATATTAGTGTAAACATAATAAACGTGAGAAGAATTTCTAGGAGGTTTTGTGTCTATAATGTTCTCAAGTAGTATTATATAAGGAAGCGACAAGGAACGCAATGAGCATCGTGAATAATATTGTAAATGTATCAAGCATTGATTGAGGAGTATTTTCCTTTCATAAGGAATAATAGATGGTGTTACCCTACCTCAAGGGTTTTGTCTATTTATTGTGTTGAGTATTTTATGTGAATGATTTGGGTTTCTTGTTGAAGTTAAGTATTTCCCTTTGAGATTATATTTTCATATTTGAGACACATAAAATTTGGTATTAGATAACTTTCTTCGGCCACAAAAAGGGGTAAATACTTTCTATTTTGCATGTTTTCAAAAGAATAATAAAAAAGAGGGCCGCAACACTTAGGTCAATTCCTATCATTTTTTAAGCCAAATTTGATAAAATTAGTTGCATATATGATTTTCTCTTGGAAAAACAACCAATTTAAAAAAAAAAATAGCCTGAATCGGAGTTTGGGAAGTCAACATGTCGTTTATTTAAAATCAATAAATTTTCAGGGTTTTCTCTGAGGACAGACATGTGATTTTGTTGATTTATATAGAAATTGGTGTAGATTTTTCCCAAACAAATTATAGATCTAAGTTCCTCTCACAAAATCGTCCATTTTGAAAAAAATCGTCTAAACTGGAGCTCCATAAATGAAGATATCACTAATTTAAATGAAGACTACAGAGCTCATAACTTTTAACGAGGTGCTCATAGTGATACTAAATCATTTCCATTGGATAGAGGATTTCTATATGTATATTTTGGTATATTATATGTGGTTCTTCTGATGAATATGACATGCACTCTAGCCTATGAAAATTATCACTCTCAAACCCTCATGAGAATTAAGAATGAAGATATGATCAAGTTCTTCAAAGCTCTCAATGATATGCTCACTAAATCTCAAGAGAACATTATTATTTATCCTTGCATTGTGGAAGAATATACTCAAGAAATATTGGCCTGGTATGATTTAGAGAATGACTGTGATGATTGGTACTTTCGTCTTATATTTTATTACTTTACTCCCCCTTATGGATAGAACATCATGGAAATAAGTCAAGAGCCTTCTATGGATACTATTTTTCATTTTGTTCTCTCTCCCTTGCTAGTGGATGATAGTTTGCATATGGATGGATCTACATATTTGGATCCACATGACCAGTGTAGACATTTGGAGCACCATTTTCATTCGACCATTGAATCATGATATCTTCTAAGGGAAGTTCACATGAGAACTTGGACATGGGACCCAGGTTTATAGTGGCACTTAGACTACTCCAACATGATGGCTAGAATGGGACCTTGGTTCTCCATCCTACTTCAACATTATGGTCCACACCTATCCATGGGACCCTAGTATCTGGTTGTACTTCCTCATAACAAGCGTTGAGGACAAACACTTTCCTAAGGGGGATGGAATGTAGTGTAGCTAGAGAGATAATACATGGTAACTAGGGAGGTACCCAAGGGGAATAATAGTAGATATTTATTGTTATGTATGGAGGCCACTTTTAATAAAAAAATACCTAGTGTGGACACAATAAATGTAAGAGGGCTTACTAGAAGGTTCCTCCTCTAGAATTTTCATGTGTTTCAAATATAAAAATATAGTCTCAAAGAGAAATTGCTAGCTTTAATAAGAAACTCAAATCATTTACATAAAATACTCAATACAAGAAATATACATAACCCTTAAGGTAGGGTAACGCCATTTATTATTTCTTATGGAAGGAAAAATATCCTCAAGCAATGCTTGATACATTTACAATATTCCTCACTATTCTCATTACATTGTTCATCCCTTCCTTATATAATACTACCTAATAAAATTCTAGAGAATGAACCTTCTATAAATCCATCTCACATTTATTATGTTCACACTAATATATCTAACTACCATAGTGGGCCTTATTTAATAATATATTGGACCTAGTCCACCTTACATTGAATGGCCTCCACTATTATCACTATGGGCCCTTCACCCCCTCCCCCCAATACCTCCATAGATACACTACATTCCATCCCCCTTCACATGTTTTGTCCTCGAAACATGGGAAAAAACCATACAATATGATCGAATAATAAATGTATCTAATTGGTACCAAGTACGTGAATCCATCCATCCTAATGGAAGATGAACATGATGTTCAATTGTTGTCTTTCCACCCTGATCTCGATCCTTATCGTGCCTTTGGTTCTATGGGATTGTTTCTATATCCTAATATCATCCTGCAGTGGTGGTGTACATCCATTAACCTCTTTACTGGTTTCTTTTATGGTGTCATGATGGTCCATAATAAATATGTTTATTCTCACACCCCTGCCTTGATGACTGTTGTTTCTTTATGCAGTGTGCATGGAGATATACATCAACTTTTGCAATCGGTTCTTCTATGTTCAACTCTTCAACATGGTGTTCCTTTAATTTATTGATCTTTGTGGCTTCTTTATTGTGTCACTCCTTGGGTTTTTCTTTATGTCCTTTTGTAGACTATGTTGGATCATGTTGTCATTGATGCTAATGGTTTGATTATTTGGGAGATTGTTGGATCATATGTCATTGATGCAAATGGTTTGATTGATTGATGTCAAGTAATTGATTGATTGATGAACAATGTATATGTACTGTCCTTGATGAGAATGATAGATGTCAAAGTGGAAACCAATTGATAAAGATGGATCTTTGATATGATGCATAGATGAAGATGGATCAATGAGTTGTCATTGATACATGATGATGCATAGTTTGTTTGATGAAAAGATAACTCATTATTGTCTTATCATGATTGATAAGTTACACAAATGGATGAACTCCAAATTGGTCCCCTTATGGTGAAAGCCCTCACGGGAAGATGCTTTGTGGATTGAGTTATCTTAGAAGAACGGTTGGAGGACCCATGCTTGTATGTGGAATAATAAGATGAGGATCAATGAAGTTGTTATTGAAACTATCCTAGATGGATAGTGCTTGTCATTCCATTTCTAGTGGTATGTGGAATGTCACATAACTCCTCACGGTTTGAGAGTTATGGCCTTATGAAGTTGGAGGACCCAATATGAAGCCTTGAATCCTCCAAGGTCAAAGAAGTCAAAGTTCTTAAAAAGAAGAAATCATTATTGAAATGATAAAGTAAAGTGACAAAATCAAGATGGATTATTTAAATAATAAAGAGAAGTGACAAAATCAAGAAGGAATATTTAAATGATAAAGTATTGGAGAACTTTCTATTCATGAAAAGTGGTTAACCCTAAAATAAGGAAAATAGGTTAAGTGACCTAGAAATGGGTTAAGTAACCTAAAAATGGGTTAAGTGACCTAGAGGATGAAAATATAAATAAGATAGCTATGGTCTCTTGTAGATCATCCTTTTTGTGGATCAATGGAGAGCTTCCAGTGAGATTATCTTGTGGAGTATTGATGGAGACCTTCTTGAGCATTATTAGTGTGGATCTCTTGAGCATGATTGAAGATCTATTCTGAGGAAGAGAGTGAGAGGAGGATCTCATGGATGCATCAAAGTTTCGAAAATGTTGGAGATCTTGACGGAAAAATTCTCAAAACTTCAGAAACCCTAGTTTCTAAGGTATACGCGGGTTGTATGTTCTTAGGGTGCGTATACATTAAGGTATACGTGGGTTGTCTGAAGACAGGGAGCGTATGGTGGATAAAATGGTGAAGATTTGTGTTTGAGTTGGTGCCAAGCTCTTGGATGATTAGGCACAAAAATATGTAATGTAAGAATAACATCCATGTCATTCATATCAATGGCACAAAAATAAGAATGAAACACATATTTATCCATAGTGAGCTTCAAATATTTAAAAATTTGAATATTTTCACAGTCAACCTGTGTGCTAATTTGAATACTATTTCTAGGTACTTGCAATCTTTTATCCAAATTAACATTTATAAAACTATGCATGCAACTAGGGTTAATAGAAACAATAACCTTATATTGTTGAATGCATCCATACACCTGTAATATAGATTTTCCACATGAAAAAAACCTTTGGTGCTCTCTGTATCCTTTTTTCCAACATGAAACCACCTATGTAACAATATGTTTTCAAATTATTCATTGGACATGGCCATCATTGTGCTAAAGTTAAACAATTTCCACCAAATGGTCACATCACCTTGTAATTTTAAATCTACCTAGTGTGTCCAATTCTCTTCCCATAATGACGTGCTTTTTTTTATGAATTCTTAAATAATAGAGCCATCATATTTTTCAGTAAAATACATCTTGCTTGGAATAAATATTCAACAAAAAACTAGGGTTTAAAAATAACTTATTGTGCAAATTTCATGACTTTTCCCGGAAAAACCTTGAAAATTTGTTGATTTTAAAATAATGATAAATTCACTTCTTAGACTTTGTTTGAGACGATTTTTTTTTGAAATTGAGTTTTTTTCCGATAGGAATTCAAATACCCAATTGGTTTCTACAATTTCTTCTAAAAAAAAATCATAATTTAATTTAAAGTACGATGCCCCCTTTTTTCCCTTGAAAAAATATGCAAAAATAACCAAAAAAATATTCATTTGTTTAGCTGAAGAAAGTTCTATGATACCAAATGTTAGGTTCTTCAATAAATATTAAAATAATCTCCTAAAATCTTCAATTAATCACACAAAATATTGAGCACAGGAGAAATAGTAGACAAAACCCTTGAGGTAGGGAAATACCATACAATCAATCCTTTTAAGGAAGGGATCCACTCCTGATCACTTGCCCCTTCAAGGGGGAAACCTCCTAACAAGGTACATTCCAAATACAATACTAATCAACATGCCCATTATATCATTTACACCCCTTTATATAATACTTGTAACATCCCCATTTTTAATCCCCAAATTAGCAAATAGTATTGTAAATATGATGTATGGTCAAGGGCCAAGCAATGTAATATGTAAATTATGTATATTGAATATAATAAATAAAATGTATCACCACTTGTAGATGGACATAGATGAATAATTGTGGGATTATTATCCACAAGAGAGGGAAGGGGTCAAAGGGGGAAAGTTTACCCATATCTATTAAACTCAAACCATCTTTTTAAATTATCCTTATTATGAACCTTCTATTTTCTATTGAGTGTTCTAGAGCCCAATCAATAAATTCATGTAAGAGGGTGGCTGTGAGCAGTCACATCCCATAATTATTGAGAGTATGGGGGCTGACTAAAATCTACCTGGGGAAGGATGTGAGTTAAGGAAGCATGGGAGAAGAAGGAAAATCATATGGGGAAGTAAAGCAGTTTTTACAGGCATAGTTTTGAATATCAAGAGAGTTTTGAGTGTTTAATATTGAAGGAAACCATAGTGGGCGTGTATGGTAGTTGTTCTGGAGATGTAATTTCATGGAAAAGGAGGTTGTGGGATTGGAAGTAATTGCATGTTTGAGAAATTTTCAAGAGATAACGTATTTTGTTGTTGGTTTCAATTTATGTAGAAGATGTAGATTCCTAGATTCCCCAACAAAGAAATTTCCAATCCAACCTATGTTGGATCCTTGGAGGGGAGTGGGAAGGCCTGAAGCACTATGAGAAATTACTGGGTTGTGCAAGTTGTGGGGAAGAGATTTGGTGTATTGGAATTAGATGTCAGAATTGACTGTTGAGAGGGGGATAGTAGCCAGCCTTAGGGACCACCTTCTCTTGTGAATTCATATACCTAGAACAATGGTGACTTGATGTTGAGAAATGGAACAACAATTATATTTTTTGGAGGAACATCCATTCTCTACAATGGATTGCATATTTACGAAGATAAGTGTTCTTATTTGTTGTGTTTATTTTTGTTAAATGTTGAGATAATTGTTGTGTGTTTTACTCTATAATGCCCCCTCTCTAAACCTATGATTATATGTAATTAATTGTAATTAATGATTGCCATGGTATGTCATGCAAAAAATATAAATGTATTAATGATCAATCGAAAATGCCAATAACTTATTATGGGGGTGAAGCCTTTAGTACTAACCATGGTACCATGAGAGGGATTAGTGAGGGGGTAGGATGGGAGTTTATATGTAAACACCCAAATCCACCATGGTGAATAATGTAAAGGAAATGATCATATTTACTCTAAATTGTAGTTGAATGCAAATGGTTAAAGGGAAAGTGTTGGTAGTTAAACAACGAATCACCCTTAATGAATGGGGATATGGAAAATATGGCTAGGATAATAGAGGCTTCCAACCAAAGGTACAACAGAGTAGCAATTATGCAATTCAGGATTGACCCACAAATTTCCTTCTGACATAATGAAGAGGACAGGTCGAGAACTTTCATGTGTGGCGCATGTAAGAAAATAATGCAAGAGAGAAGACATAGTGGAGGTTCACGTATGGAGAAGAGAGGGGAGGTGTTTTGGGATTCAGGAAAATAGAGTTGTTGCAATAGAATGTGTGAGTAAGCGTAGATAACTCCCTAATGGTATCATGGCTTGGCATGGGGGTTGCCTGCAGCCAAAGTGACTGACTATGCAGAGCCTATGGTTGGGTGGAAAGTCAAACACCCACAGTCAGTTGGTTGGATACATCTTGTGAACATATAAGTATTTCATATACTCTATGTAATAGAATTAATGATATGTGTTATCTCCATTTTCTGGATAAATAAGGAGATTATTTCTCTAGGCCCTCGGGTTGTAGATATGGAGTGTCAAGAGACTACATGACCAGAAGTACCCTTTTGCACAAATGGAAAACCCACTCACCACCACAGAAGGTCATAGATTTTCAGATGGCATCCACCACATCAGTTGGCTTCCGAAAGACAGTGGACCTTGCTCCATGAGGTAAAAGTCAATATTATGGTGAGCATCATTTCAATATTTAAGCCAGTTGAGTATGTTGTATCTTAGATTTCTCTAGATTTCATGATATATGCTTGGACATTATGCCTTTTTCCCTACTTCACCTTGGTGGTTGACATTGTTCCCTAGTAAGTGGTATTCCTTGGGGATGGGTTTTCTACCAGGAACTCCCTTAATGAGTCATCGTACCGTTCCCAACCATACTTACCACTTTCCATCATTATTACCCTCAATTTTCTTATCTCTTGTTATTTTAGGGTGTATTGACCCAATAAGGGGTGGTCCTCATTCTATGGGAAGAAGGGGTTGAAGGCCCAAAGGGATCGATGTTGGGTAAAAGATAAAATCCTTGTATAAACCTTCCAGATGCTTCGCCTAGGGATCACCCAAGAAAGCAATGAAACATTTATATTTGAGTAAAGGGGACCCACAATATAATAAAGAATTCTTAAAAGATTAGTTGAAGGATAGGAGGTCTCATCACGAGCTAACCTATCACATCCAAGAATATATAGTGGTATGGCATTGCCATCATCTGGTCACCACGCTAGGGCAATGACCTTTAATCTCTCCTTATTCTATATTGAAATAAAATATAAAGAAATAAATATAAAGGAAATTGATGGGCTTGGAAAAAGTCCATTGCGGATGAAGGTACCACACACCCTCTACAAAGGCACCCATGAATGAGACACTATGACCCCTTGTATGTCATGATCCCTATGGCCATTGAGTCTTGACCCCAACTAATTCATCCACTTTACATGTCTTAGAGAGGGATCTCTTTGAAACTCTCATCGACCTAGGGAAAGATCTACCCAATAGGACACCTCGTCAACCCTTCCATATTCAATCTTGACAAGTCACATAATGTCTTTGAGAAGTTAATTGTTTGATATAATGATATTTGATGCACATGCTTACTTGGATTATTTATTGATTGGATTCACTTATCATGATTTTATGACTTTAGATCCTTGGAGGGCGTGCTCATTTGTCTTTGCAGGACCTAGTTGGTGGACAGTTTTAGGAGAACAAGCCTAGCTTGGGCTTCCATGGGGCTACAAGCCCACAAGTTGGATTCCAAGGTCCTGCATGTCGAATGAGAAAGATCAGAATTGGAATGCCTTGATGACGAATTGGATAACATATTTCATCTCTCACTTTCCAAACAATTTTCCCAGGAGGGGAAAAATGTCCTCTTTTTGAGCTTGACGTCACCTAGGGGGTTTAGGGCATGTTGGTGAGGTGCCACTCATTTGACACATGGAAGTTTTGAAGAGAAGAGGGTATTCACCATGATGAGAGTGATTATATTTTTTACATGTGTTATTTGGAGGCCTACCCATGCTTCTCCAACACCAACGACTTCCTCAAAGTGGAAGAATATCCCGTAAAGGGGAGACATCCTTCTAAAATTAGGGTTTTCTTATGTGCAAAAGTGAATTTTAATGAATTACTTTATAAAAGGGGGAAATATTAGCGTTGTTGACCCCTAATCTTGTGTTTTACCCCTTAATTTGTGGACAAGTCACCTTGGTGACATTTTTATAAATAAGAGATCATAAGATCTCATTTTAACATAACTCTCCCTCATTGTGAGAGGACTTAGTCTGAAATTTTAGCTATACTTGGCTCTTTTTATCTCTTGTGCACTTGCTTATTTCTACATTGATGAATGGTTGATGGAGAAGTCTAGAGCTAGACTTGGATGATGTTTTCTATCCCTTATGATGGATTATATTGGCATTTCTCTTGATCTTGATATGGTCTTTTACTATTATGCTATCATTTTTTCAAGTCAAGTATAGTTATGCTAAGAGCCAGGTGGGAAGCATAAGGGTATAAACCCCCACCATAGTCTTCATCATTTTATGCTTCATCTCATTGATTACATTAGGGTTTTCTAAGAGAAGTATAAGGGAATACACCCTCTTAGCTTAAACCATAGCTAGAGAAACTTGCCTTGGGAAGTAAAAGGGCTTACACCCCCAAGGAGATAGATTCTTTAGCTCTTTGTTTATTTGACTCCATTAACCCAATATTAAAGGAACTATTCATACTTTTTTGCAATAAGATATAAAATCATTTCCTTGGGAAACACCATTTTTTATCTTTTGAAATGTTTCTTGCTTGAAGTTAATTTTCCTCATTGAGAGGAGTCTTCCCCTACTAGGGCGTCCCCTCTCTACAATTAATTTTCTTGTTGTTATAAACCCTAACCTACATCCATTAGGGATGATCTAAACTAGATAAACTACTAGCCATAACTCCTAAACTAACCCTATTCTAGAGCCTAAATTTTGCTCACTTACTCTACTAACTAGGGCGCACCTTTTGGGCTAGTTCTTGGCACTTTTCCATGGTTTATTTTGTTGGTGCATGCCATTGAATGATACATACATAAGGATGAAATTGTTGGTTGTGGAGCCTGATTATCTTTCTGATTCAGAGATCTTTTTTTTCAACAGTGTGTATACTCCATGAAGACTTTACACCCTAGAAGAATGTACACTCCTCCACACGGGGGAGTGCGGAGGGGGGTTACCCCCTCTATGGGGTCGGAGGGAAAGAGGGCCCCTAGTGGGGGTTCAGGGGTGAAGCCCCCTAAGAAAAAATTTCCTTGTAAATGTATATTGTAA
>JASDQU010589552.1:16345-47888 GCA_032191745.1 Picea mariana
TGTCTCTATTGTATTGTGTATATTATTTTTTTTCTTTCCGCATTTGTTTTATTTTATTTCTCCATGATCCTATTTTTCTAACAATAATTTTCTTTAGAAATACATGTTTACATCAACCATCTTCTCTTGTTTTTTAAGTGCCATTTTTTATCCTATATTTATTGCTAATCTTGATGTTGATTTACTTAACTAGTTTAGATATTTGTATGCTGATTTAGATTTTTTATTTGTTGATACAAACTTTCATCTACTACTGCAAATTAGGGACAGTGAGATTAACTTGCTGATCCAACTAACATATATCATTGCAAAGTGTATTTTCTTGTGTCTCGAGCAGGTACAATCATCCGAAGAAGTACTATAACTGTGGGGAAACAATCAATTTAATTACAAGGAATCTCTTCCCACCTTTAATTCCACTTACACTTGACCTATAGGGGATTCACTTCCATTTCTCTCTGTCTCCATCTCAATCCCCCTAGGGTCACTAGGATCGCCTCCCTAGAGTGACCTAGTCACCCTTGAAGTGTGGGACCTACATCAAGGTGAAATTGGGTGTAAGATTCCCAATTTGTAGCACTTGCTTTGTGTTTGAGTCAGTATTTTTCCAACCTACAACTTGTGCTATAAAATTTTGGTGCCATTGTTGGGGAGGATTTTGAATCCTCTTCGAAACCCTAACAAAAATTTGGAAAGATATCCCAAAGTCTTTCCCCTATATTTCTGGATGACTCCACCCAAGGGAAATTCCCTTTCCCCTTTTCTTGATGAGCTCATCTTGAAGCTCATATGGCGTCTCCACCTTCCCAGAACCCACTTTTTCCTTATTCTTTTCCATCCTTTGGTGATCCTTGAGCTCATTTGACAACTCCATTGAGGTATTACCCTAAGTAATGGAACCATGGCCTCACAGGACTTACCATGGGAATTCCATAAGGTTTATCCCTCCTTTTATGTTCAGGATATTCCTGGATACCCAAATCATTGCTCACCGGAGTGGAGGGAAATTTGCCCCAAATTTGATGGTGATCCAACTCTAACAGTCACCCATGTCATGAATTATATGAAGTATGCTTCAATCTTAAATGTGCTACATGAAGATGTGATGATGAAAATTTGTTTATATTCACTAGAATCAAGTCAAAGGAATGTTCTTGCACACTCATGTAACCCGAAGAGCATCCCCTCTTCTACCAAGTTCAATGAAGAATTTCTCAAGCGCTATTGGTCAGCTACCTAGAATTTGCAAGATACTTTCCAAGAGCTCAAAGACGTTTTTGGCACATAAGGTTTTCTTGTAGATGAAGATGAATAAAATCTTGAAGAAGATACAGATGAGAAATATGATGAAGATGAAGTAACACTCTTACACTTGATGAGGACATCTAGACCTTTGATTCTCCTGCACATCAAAAAGAGAACATGATGAGTTATTATAATTTTGAGAACTTCGATTATTTTGTTTTCCATGATTGTGGAAATGAAGAAAAGTGCCAAAAGGATCTCGATGAAGTTTCTCTTGTAGAAGGCTTGAACGAGACTTTGTTATCTGATTTCCCTTTTGAAGAAAATGAAGTTATCTAGTCTTGTGAGGAAGTGATAAGCTCCTATGGTGTAGATGAATTTGTGGAACAACCCTTAGATATAGTTAACGAACACATTGATGATTTCATATAGGTTGGGATATGTGGATGGGATGTGAGTTGCTTCATTATTTATAGAGATCCCATTTATGACATTGAGGGTATCTCTCAAGAAGAAGGGGTTGAAATGTCATTTTCAGAGGACTGGCCTCCATGCATGTATGATTCATATATTTGGCATCCTAGTGATGACATGGTTACAGATTTGTTCTACCCTTTCGAGAATGACTTATCATAGAATGATCTTCATTCATCCTTTGATACATAGTTTTGAGGATGCATATTTATTTTATGAGGAATTCTGACCATTGTACCAAGGTTTTGAGGAATATTAGGACGTGGCCAACTCAGAGTAGTCAGAGGTTCATTCTTCAAAGCATAAGTATTTTCATCGTGGAGATTTATATGGAGATTCATAGGGGAAGAGGTGGTGTTTTTCTACACTTGAGAGTGTTCCTTACCTATTACCCTCTTCTCTAAGAGATCATGAAATATTCTTCCAATATCTCATCTCCTCTCATCCCTTGACAAGAATTGAGTCGTTATGCGCCGATGAAGATGAGCCTTCGTCTACATATCGTAGAACCTTACAGAGATTGATTGATAAGACTTTTGGCTACACAACTTTCAATCAGGATGATCAGGATGATGGTTTCTCTTTCCAGCAGGATTTCCTCCCTCCCATCCATCTTCATGAGTTTAATTTAATGATCAATTATATGTGTGTTTATACTCATGGTTATTATATGCTTAAATTATCCTTGTTGTATTATAATATTAAGAACAAGGGGAGATAATTTGATGATATGATCAAATGGTTGCATCAGTTGTATGACTTCACCTAACATCATCCGGCACATGATCTTCAAGGCCCTAAGGCCCGAGGTAAGTAGATTAGTCATCTTGGTTTCTCTGCATTTGCATATTGATTGCTAATGTTAGTTTAGATGCATCTCATTTTCATTTTTCTCTACTTGCATATTGATTTCATGCTTAGCTTAGGAATTTTTTGAAAAAATGTCAAATTTTTTCTTTTCTAGATTAGTTTTCATTTTTGGATTTTATACATATATGGATGAAGGGTGATAACACCACCCTAGATTCTCTGATCCATTTGTCTGAGTTTTGAAGGCACATGTCTACCAGGAGATGTTGTGGTTCTCATGCACTCTACGATGAGCACAGTCCCCAAGTAGGAGCCATATGTTATCCCCATTTTGTGGATAACTAAGGAGATTATGTCTCGAGGCCCTCAGGTTGCAGATATGGAGTGTCAAGAGACTACATGACCAACAATACCCTTTTGCACAGATCGAAAACCCACTCACCACCACAGATGGTCACATATTTTCAGATGGCATCCACACATCAGTTAGCTTCCGAAAAACAGTGGGCCTTGCTACATGAGGTACAAGTCAGTATTATGGTGAGCATAATTTCAATATTAATCCAGTTGAGTATGTTGTATCTTAGATTTCTTTATATTTCATGATATGCTTGTAAATTATGCCTTTTTCCTTACTTCACCTTGGTGGTTTACATTGTTCCCTAGTAAGTGGTCTTCCTTGGGGATGGTTTTGCTACCATGAAATCCCTTAATGAGCCATCGTACCATTCCCAACCATACTTACCACTTTTCATCATTGTTCCCCTCCATTTCCTTATCTCTTGGGATTGTAGGGTGTATTGACCCAAGAAGGTTTTGTCCCTCATTCTATGGGAAGAAGGGGTTGAAGGCCTAGAGGGATTGATGTTGGGTAAAAGATAAAATCCTTGTATAAAAATTACAGATGCTTTACCCAAGGATCACCCAAGAAAGAAGTGAAACACTTATCTTTGAGTAAAGCGGACCCACAATATAATAAAGAATGCTAAATAGGTTAGTTGAAGGATAGGAGGTCCCATCACGAGATGACCTATCATGTCCATGAATATATAGTGGTATGGAATTTCCATCATCTGGTCACCAAACTAGGGAAATGGCTCTTATATGCATGGATGAGAGAAAGGTGGTATCATCATGAGCCAACCTTCTCATTTCCTCTAGGTGTTTGTGGGTGACATTGCCATCATCTAGTCACCACGCCAGGGAAGTGAACTTCAATATCTCCTTATTCTATATTGAAAGAAAATAAAAATAAAGAAAGATAAAGGAAATTGATGGGCTTGGAAAAAGTGCAATGCGGACGAAGGTACCAAACACCCTCTACAAAGGCACCCATGAATGAGACACTACGACCCCTTGTATGTCATGAGCCCTATGCCCATTGAGTCTTGACCCCAAATACTTCATACACTTTACATTTCTTAGAGAGGGATCTCTTGTAAACTGTCATTGACCTAGGGAAATATCTACCCAATAGGACACCTCGTCAACCCTCCCATATTCAAGCTTGACAAGTCACATAGTGTATTTGAGAAATTAATTGTTTGATATAATGATCTTAGATGCACATGCTTAGTTGGATTATTTATTGATTGGATTCACTTATCATGATATTATGACTTGAGATCCTTGGAGGGTGTGCTCATTTGTCTTTGCAGAACCTAGTTGGTGGACAATTTTGGGATAACAAGCCTAGCTTGGGCTTCCATAGGGATACAAGCCTACAGGATGGATTCCAAGGGCCCACATGCCAGATGAGAAATATCAGACTTGGAAGGCCTTGATGATGACTTGGACAACATGGCCCAACCCTCACTTGCCAAATGATTTTTCTAGGAGGAGAAAAGCGTCCTCTTTTTTAGCTTGACGTCACCTAGGGGGGTTAGAGCATGGTGGTGAGGTGTCATTCATTTGACACATGGAAGTTTTAAAGAAAAGAGGGTCTTCACCATGATGAGACTTCTTAGATTCTTGAAATGTGGACTTTGGAGGCCTACCCATGCTTCTCCAACATCAATGACTTCCTCAAAGTGACAAAACTTCCCCTAAAGAGGAGACGTCCTTCTAAAATTAGGGTTTTCTTATATGAAAAAGAGAATTTTAAATGAATTGATTGCTAAAAGGGGGAAATATTAGAGTTGTTGACCCCTAATATTGTGTTTTACCCCTTAATTTGTGGACAATTCACCTTGGTGACATTTGTATAAATAAGAGATCATATGATCTCATTTTAACATAACTCTCCCTCATTGTGAGAGGAATTGGTCTGAAATGTTTGCTATACTTGGATATTTTTATCTCTTGTGCACTTTTTTATGGCTGCATTGATGAATGGTTGATGGATAATTCCAACGCTAGCCTTGGATGATGTTTTCTAGCCCTTATGGTGGATTATCTTGAAATTTATCTTGATCTTGGTATGGTATTTTACTATTATGCTATCATTTTTTCAAGTCAAGTATTGTTATGCTAAGAGATAGGTGGGAATTATAAGGGAATACACCACCACCATATTCTTCATCTCATTGATTACACTAGGGTTTACTAAGAGAAGTATAAGGGCATACACCCTCTTATCTTAAACCCTAGCTAGAGAAACTTGCCTTGGGAAGTAAAAGGGATTACACCCCCAAGGAGATAGCTTCTCTAGATATTTTTTTATTTGAATCCATTAACCCAATATTAAAGGAACTAGTCATACCTTTTTTCATTAGAGATATAAAATCATTGCCTTGGGAAACACAATTTTTTATCTTTTGAAAGGTTTCTTGCTTGAAGTTGATTTGCCTCATTGAGAAGATTCTTCCCCTAATAGGGCATCCCCTCTCTCCCATTACTTTTATTTTTGTTATAAACCCTAACCTACATCCATTAGGGATGATCTAACCTAGATAAACTACTAGCCATAACTCCTAAACTAACCCTAGACTAGCTCCTAAATTTTGCTCACTTACACTACTAACTAGGGAGCGCCTTTTGGTTAGTTCTTGGAACTTTTCCATGGTTGATTTTGCTGTTGCATGCCATTGAATTATAAAGCCATAAATCTACAATTTCCTGCAGAAAATACATGTTTACAACAACCATCTTCTCTTGCTTCTTAAGTGTCATTTTTCAGCCTATATTCGTTGCTAATCTTGATGTTTATTTACTTAACTAGTTTAGATATTTGTATGCAGATTTAGACGTTTTATTTGCTCATAGAAATTGTCATCTACTTCTGAAAATTAGGGATAGAAATCTTAAATTTCTGATCCAACTAACATATATCATTGCAAAGTGTCTTTTCTTGTGTCTCGGGCAGGTACAATCATCTAGAGAAGTATTGTACCTGTGGGGAAATAATCACTTGACTTACAAGGAATCTCTTCCCACCTTTCATTCCACTTAGACTTGAAATCTAGGGGCTTCACTTCCATTTCTCTTCATCTTTGTCTCAATTCCCCTAGGGTCATCGGGATATCCTCCCTAGAGTGACCTAGTCACTCTTGAAGTGTAGGACCTACATCGAGGTGACATTAGGTGTAGGATTCCCAATTTGTAGCACTTGCTTTCTGGTTGGGTCGGTATTTTCCCAACCTACAACTTGCACTATAACAATATGGTTGGATGCATTTGATTGTGTGTAATTGTGCATACATGGTCAATGGTGTTTATATTGTTCTATTGGAATTCATTGTTCTCGCACAATAATATGTCTAAATTGAATTGCATGTGTATTGCATGTATGAGAAGGAGGATCCTACGTTTTATCTTAATGAATTAAAGAAATAGTACAATCGATTTCCTCTTCTCAATATAACTTTAGATATATAGATATGTTATACCTTATGGGTGCGTAGAAAAGTATTACTATAGTGTGATACCTGTGAAAGCAAGATAGACTTATAGACAAAGAATGCACAATACCCCTAGGAGGAATGAACAATGTGCCCTAAGATAGGTATGGGAATGTCTTAGTTTCTGAGAGTGGCCTCTATGGGGTTCAAAGAGTTTTAACTCTTATGTAGAATCCCATGTCCTGGTATAGGAAGTTCACGGGATGCAAAGCTCCACCTAAAGTGGTGAAGTAGGAATTCCATAGTATTTTTTCAAAGCAAGGAAAGATCTCTTAAAGACCTAGTAAAACCTTAGAAAATAATTATAAAAACTTATTGAATGGATAAGTCTAGATACAAATTGATAATATGTATAGAACCCATGTTTTGAGTCTGAAGGAATCACAGTTGTTGGATTGACATAGCTAATAGATCCTGACCCTTCATCGGAGTAGGCTATGATTCCTAGAGAGTTGTATTTTGAGTCAATGATAGTAATGGATCCATCAGAGCATGGAGGTAGCATATCTACCACCTTTAGATTTATCTCTCATTATATCGGGGATAAATCCATGGAAAATAGTTGGTCAAAGTGGAATTTCAGAGGGAACTCTCACGCGGTCATGGAAAACTATGAAGGAGAAACTACAAGGTTGAGTATAGACCATAGATTTGGAAGCAGGAAAGTTTAACCTTAGTCATTGATCATTGGGGAATCCCACTCAACATTTCAAGGTGGAAGAGTGAAATGGTACTGATCAGAAGATCCAACATATTGATGTGTGTCGATAGTTGATTGGTCGAGAGGATGATTATGGGTCTAGATGGATAGGAGAGTCCAAAGACCATTGATCAAATCTCTGTTGTAGATCCATGTAAACTATTATTTTTACTTGGCAGGTCGTGGTCATCGATTTGACATGACAGCTAGATATGGACCCCCGATCGGTATAGGAGTAGGATTTAATCTCAGTCATCGATCTGGCGAGACAATAGATCCTAGTCGTTCATCATAGAGTACCATTAAGAGTAAGTTGCAATCCCAAACGAAGTGCACTACGAAGGAGGGACTCTGAGGGTAGATTTGGACCGTTGATCTGTTGTGGATGAAGTAAGTCCAAGAGTATATCTAGACCATTGATTTGTCTTGGAAAAAGGAAATATGAGATTAGATATGAACCATTGGTCTATCGTGGATAGGGGAACTACGAGAGGAGATATGGATCGTTGATCTGTCATGATCGAAGGAACTCTGAAAGAAGATATAGACCGTTGATCTACCATGCTCTAAGGAACTCCAAAAGAAGAAATAGATTGTTGATCTCCTACCAAAGGGCTTAATAGGGTGACATGGATGGTGCAACGTGTCAAGAAATGATTGTGCCACATGTCATGATGACTTGGCACCTATAGGCGAGAATCCATAGGAAAACAAATGATACATGCCAGGTGGCGATGGTGCCATGTGTTCAGTGGATATTGTGACATGTATCAAGGTGACTCGAGGTCTTTGAGATAGAACCCCATGTTGAGTTATGTATGTCATATGTCTCCCCAGGTTGCAGACAGTGGCAAGGCCATGTGTCAGGATAGATGGGAAACTAGCATGTCCTTGAGGGTGATGAATGTCACTAGTGGAATGGTCAATGAGACAAGAGTGGTACCGAGGGTACTCAAAATACTTTGTATCATAGAACTCAAGTTGGACAGTTAGATCTCGGTAATTCCTTGAAGTTTGAAGGGTTGGAAAGACTATTTGTTAGCCAATATTTTTGACGACGATAAAGGCATCAACGACATGACAAGATTTGTTGATCCATCAATGGGTGAGACAGATCTTCGGCATTGATTGCTGAGAGACCCTTTTGAGAGAAGAGGGAGAAAAATGATGTCACGATGATGTGTGGGTGCCAACATGGTATCCATCATATCCAAGTGGTGATCGATGTCACTATGTAATTGGTTGATGAGGCAAGATGGGTCCTGTTAGATGAGAAGGTCCTCCAAGCCTTTGTTTTATGTCTCTGATTGTTGGATATGCGAACCAGTGGATATGAACCATTGGTCCAGGTGAAATATCATCAGGGTTCAAGGGGGGACCTATTAAGCATTGTTATGAAACACCAACGAGGATGAAAGGAGAAAATATTTGGACCATTGGTCGATGTAGGGTGGATATTCAATCTCGATCATTGATCTGTTATGGGCCCCGCCCATCTATTCTAGAAGTGGAGAATGGACGAGATGTAACTTTCATGCTATTTAGAATCACCAACTCAACCAGAACCATTGGATGATCAACGCAATGATCATAATATCGAGGACGTCATATGGGATGTTGATGATAATCCCCATTCTAGTTGGGATTTCCAACACAACTAGATTCTTGGGATGCTCAGCCAGGAGACCATTGAATCTGGCACAATCTCTATATGGGATTGTCTTCAGAACTTTTAGTGTTGGGGTGTTTGAGGCTCCATGGGAGTAAAACCTCGATGACGTCAAATATAGGTCAAGGGATTAGACATGTGAAATTAATGTTCCCAGTGGCATATGCCACATCTGATGGTATGAGTGTTAAGAGGCCACGTCAATTCCATGTGGAAGTAAGGTGTCCTTGGGCCAATGGAGGCCCGAGAACTTTGGGAGGCCATAAATTTTGAACCAAAGCTCAGTATTGAACAAACTTATAGTCATTGTAAATCCCATGACGAGTAGAGGGCGATGGTGTTGTCAAAAAAGGGACTCTAATATGGTTAAGGGAAGAAACATTTGAATACCCCATCCCTAAAATGGTACTTAGGGTGTCGGGTGTGTTACAAAGTGGTATCAAAGTAGGCTACAACACTAGGCATGGATGGGACATAAATTAGTCTCAATACTGGTATAACAAAGCCAATATGAACCTATTGGTGTGAGATTATCTATGTTAAAGGTTTGATTATTACCTACACAAATTCCTTGAGGAGGAGGATAGCATATTGAAATTGTACCTTGGAAATTATTGTTGAATTACAATAGAGGAATCATGTTGTTCTTCTGTCAAATTGATAACTACTCTTACAAGAGTAGGAATAAGTTGATAGTCATTAATGGTAATACCTAAATGTGAAAAGGGAAGAAATGGTAGAATCCCATTGTATGATTGTATGAGTGAACTAGTGGTTGTAATAATTCTTGTGAGTACAGACTGTTGGAGCCCTAGCTATTGGGATTCTTGTTTATATAAGGGATAAGACCCTTATGAGAAATCCCTTGTGATCAAGGAATTTGGTATGGATTGATAGGACCCTAAACAATATTTATTACTTCTTAAATAAAAGACTAAATCATGCTTTTATAAGTCCTCGGGTCTAGAGGATTGATGAAAAGTTGTAAGGTAATTTTATTTGACCTGTAACAAATGAAACTTGTTGTTGAAATAACCTAGTTAAGTAGATAAAAATGAGTTCTTTGAACTGATGATAGTCCTCATAAAAGAGGTGAAATGACATGAACATATCAGCTAGTTTATGAGCTCATGGATATACAAAAATGTGTACATGCATATTAACATGAGTACTTGTTTATGCATGTAAATGAAAGATGAAGACATGTTGTAAGCATGTATGTAACATGAAAATAGGCATAGTATAACTTGTAGTGAGTTGTAAGGTATGGTCTATTGATGGATCTTTTAGAAGAGGATGACTTGATGAGAACAAGGAAAATAACAACATGAATTAAATGTTGGTAATGTTAATTCCTAGTGCCTTATGAGGATAGGATTGTAATGATAAAAGAAAGATTGATATAAAGAGTAACAAAGGTAGTGTTGGAGAATTACGAGATGACCAATGGATCAAACTTACATACATATGTGGATGACAGCCATACAAGAATGGATGGGTGTGCTCACATATAAGTAAATGGGAATTCGAGAAAGGGTTTCCCTAATAGAGGCCTAATGAAAAAGAATCATTGAAACATGAAAGAAATATGGAACTGGGAATTTTGTTGCTCTGAGTAATATTGAAATTACCTGCTTACATTTTGGGAATTGTGGTTTGTTGTTGTAACAAAAGAGAAAGAGTGGTTTTTTATTGGTTGTTTCCATGAATATAAGGCAACATAATTATGAATATTCCTATGATACTTGTCATAATAATGGTTGTAATATCTCTGGGAGGAAGGATATGGAAGTTTGAAATGTCCATGTGTGTGAATAACATGGAAAAAGGTGCAAGTAGTGAACTTGCATGTTGAATATTTATCTATGCTTGTATATACTTGAGTGCATGAATTGAATGCACTATAAAGTTGCACGGTATGAAGACTGATATGAATACCAAATGAATATGAATGAATTATATGAAAATGTGCAAGTGATGCACATGTATGATGTATGAGTATGGGTATATGAAAGGCATGATATGACTTCTTGAATAAGTGAAATGTAAGGATAGAATTTCACTTTCCAGGATTGAATAAATACCATGGATGCATTCCTGACTCTATTTCGAAGAGTTATGACAATTTTTTTTCAAATAATAGCTTGAGGAGGACGTGCTCCATTTCCTTAGGAAAAGCTAGTATAAATTGTTGAAGAACTAAAGGATCAAGGATGCTCTATTATGAATAGGTGGAAATATGATCATGCCTTTGAGAAATTTCATGTAAACGATAACAAATAAATCATGGGTGAAATGATTTAAACCAACATGCAATGTTGAAATTGTAAAATGTGTCAATGATGGAAACACACAACATGCTAATGCAGGTGGTTAAGTGCATAAAAGAACAATTTGAATACAAACTGATAAGAATAATGTGCATATGTGAATGCAAGTTGATGGAATAGATGTACATGTATAATCTCAATGCATAATATGAATGCATTCCTACATTCCTTATGGAATATTGAACAAACCTCTGAAATGATGAGAGTGAGGTTGATTTAGGATTGAGATCATTTCAAGAAATGATGGATATGAAATAAAGAGTTTCATGCTGAGACAGTCTGAGGTGAGGGAACTGTGTAAAGAACTCTGTCATGAGAACTGAGCTATAACCTTAATGATTGTTGATAGTTTGGTAGTGGGTTGCAAGGCCTGTCTATATAAGAATCTTAGATTACATTCTAAAATATAATGCATGCATAGGGAACATTCAAATGAAGTTAACCAATATGATTAGTAAATGTGTAGAATGCATTGGTTCATGATTAGATTGTGAACCAAAATATTGTTTTTGTAGAATGTTGATTTACCAGAGAAAGTCAAGATGAAACTTCACTGAAATTGCTCAAGGAATAGAGTAGGAAAATACCCAAGGGGGGATATATTGCACAAGCAAGGGAGGAGGAAAGGAGGAAAACTTTCCTCATTCCGAGAAACTCTAATTTTATCAATAGAGTTGTAAACTTGAACAATTGTGAAAACAAGTACAGTTGGGAAATAAATTGATAAATATGTTTAAATGGTATTGTCTAAATCATATTATGTAAAGGCAACGAGGCCTTGGGAATAATTCAGTTAAGCTGAAAAAATTTTAGACTGTACAGAAGGACCTAGAAAAAGGGAAGAGTCCCTCAATTTCTTTCTTGTTGTCTATTGTGTTTCTCTGGGATGAGAAATTGATGTGTTGATCAATGTAAATGTTTTGGCATGAGATTGTTGGTAGTTGTATAACTATAGAAACAGATGAAAATTTATTGTGTTGCACTCATGAAAGCATTAAGGATAATGTGATGAAGTGCATAAATATATGCTAGGACATATCTGAAAATGTTTTGTTGAATTAAATACTATGATACATGCATTGATATTTATATGACAACTGACATAGTTTCAAATTTGATAATGCATGTTATGTATAGGAAATGATTAGAGCTCTTGAGGAAGGACAACTACCAATGGTGGATAACCTCAATTATAGGTTAAATTTAAGATGGTTTCTGATAAAAGAGAACCATGAAAGGGATCATGAGATTTTCCATGAAGCACCATTGATGGGGCAATGTTGAAGAAGGTGCTAGCAACCAAAACAGGTATAAAAGTATTCATACCTATGTGGTATAAGATATGAAGGGATTGGGTTAGAATCCCTTCTAAAATATTTTATTATTTTAATGATATGAAAACTATCTTGAATGGTTGTTGTATGCCATTGATACCCGAGCAGGGTAAGATTTAGGAAGAAGAACCGAAATCAGAAAGGGTAGAACCCTTAGCAGCCAAGGATGTTTACAATCCTTGTAAGAAATTCATGAGCATATGTATCATGAATGCATATGCCAATCCAGAAGGATTGAAAGTACTCGTAAGAATCACGTTGATTGAATTCATTGAGAAATGCATGTTTTCATGAGAGGGAGGATAATGGACTGCCCAGTATGGAAGGAGGACCTTCCAATATTTTACAAAGTTGTAATAATGGTAGAAAGAGGAATTGGGTGGACATAAATGTTGG
Organism: Picea mariana; assembly: GCA_032191745.1. NCBI lineage: Eukaryota > Viridiplantae > Streptophyta > Pinopsida > Pinales > Pinaceae > Picea > Picea mariana. Next base: position 29,143 of record JASDQU010589552.1, read on the forward strand.
TAACCTAGTTACTAGTAAAGAAAGAATGCTTAAAGTCATTCATCTAAAACTTTTAATTTCATGAGTAATGATCTGAGACTATGATCGACTCAAAGTAGGAAGAACAACCATGTTGTAATAATGAATGTGGATAGAGAATCCATGTGGTTAGAGGTTGGATGAAACCCAACACACCATGGAAAAGTGCCTAACTTGAAAGGTGATAGTCAGAAATCAAGGCAAAGGGTGCATTGTGTGTAAGAATGTGACCCTGGACAATGACACATTAAATAAAATCCATATAATGATTGATTTCAATTTAAAAGGATTGGTATGTTGAAATGGTGCATGTATAAGGAATGGTGACTTCCTTTTTCTTTATGTTATCGAATAAGATAAAATGATTTAATTTCTAATGTGCACAATTTTGAAATTGTTTGGAAACCACTGTAAGTGTGCAATGAAAGTGTATATGCATGAGAAACTAACAGTTTGTTTGGTTGTGTAAAGATTGAATTGCAGGAAGGAGGGTCTTGGAAATGGAAATACTGTAAGCCCGTGAGGAAGACCAATGCATGTTGGTTGTAAAGATCCAAATTTTTATGAGAAGGAAATCTCATGCTTGTGAACTCAGGTTCCAATATGGAACAAATGTGAAAATGAAATGAAAATGTGGAGTTAAAAAGTTGTAGGTAACAAATTTGAAATTTGATTGAAGTTGGTAACGGTATCTCACAAATTTATGTATGCATATGAACATAGGTGAGATGAAAATATTTTTCTAGGATGGATAGATAGTGGCTATAAAATAAGGAAGCATGGAAGATGGTCATTGTTGTGACAAGAGAACTTTTTGATAATTCATTATCTCCATAATAATGTTGTGTTGTGGTAACATAGGCCGAAGGGATTCTTTCGGCAGAGCAAGACAAAGGGATGCCTCGGTAGAGAAAGATCCGGGGATGCTTCATATATAAGAATTAGTGAAGTATATTAAACCATTCTTGTGTGAGAAATCCTGGGTAGGAAAGATGGATCTCCCGATGGACTGTATAGTAGAGAAGGGGATACCTGAGCCTGAGTTTGAAAGGCGAGTGACCGCAAGGGGAGACTTTGATAGCTCATAAGAAAGACTCAGTGGATTCTTTCAAAAAATTTCATCTGTTGACTGGGATCATGCATACAATGGGTACGATGAGGAAAATTATGAGTTGAGTAAACATGACATCCATATGGATGCAGATCCATGAACTAAACAAATAAGTATTATGTAGATATGTGAAATTTTCCCCTTAAGTTATGAACAACAATAAATAAAAAAAATTGCATGAAATTGTGCTTAATATGCTTGTTGTTTAAAACTATTGTAGGCATGTGACAAATTCCAAGATTCTAGGGAAGGAACAAACCAAGAAACGGATGGCATTGCTAAAAGCAGCTGAAAGACAAGGCATGGCAGGTGTTAATTAGAAAAGAACATTGAGGACGATGTTCCTTTGAAGGGGGAGGGGATTGTAACACCTCCTCTCTAAACCTCTGATTATATGTAATTAATTATAATTAATGATTGGCATGCTATGGCATGCAAACAACTTAAATGTATTAATGATCGATCAAAAATTCCAACAACTGACTATGGGGATGAATCCTTGAGTATTGGCCATGATACCATGAGAGGGATTAGCGAGGGGGGAGGAAGGGAGTTCATATGTGAATACCCCAATCCACCTTGGTGAATAATGTGAAGGAAATGATCATATTTCCTCTAAATTGCAACTAAATACAAATGGTTAATGGGAAGGGGTTAGTAGTTGAACATCCAACCACCCTCAACCAATGTAGATATGGAAAATATGGCTAGGAAAATAGAGGCTTCCAACCAAAGGTACAAGAGAGTACCAATTTCGTAGTTCAGGATTGACCCACAAAGTTCCTTCTGATAGAAGGAAGAGTACAGGCCGAGAAATTTCCTGTGTAGGGTGTGAAAGAAAAGAATGCACAAGGGTAGACAAAGAGGAGGTTCACATCCAGAGAATATAGGGGAGGTGTTTTGGGATTTAATAAAATAGAGTTTTTGCAAGGGAATGTGCAATTAAGCACAAAGAACTCCCTCATGATATCATGGCTTAGCACAGGGGTGGCCTGCATTCAAAGTGACTGAGTATGCAGAGCCTATGATTGGGTGGAAAGGCGAACACCCACAGTTAGTTGGTTGGCTACATCTTGTGAAAAAATAAGTATCTCATATAATCTATGTAATAGAATTAATGGTATGGTTGGATGCCTATGATTGTGTGTAATTGTGTATACTTGGTCAGTTGTGTTGATATTTTTCTATTGGAAGTCATTATACTCGTATAATAATATGTTTGAATTGAATTGCATGTGTATTGCATGCATGAGTAAGAGGATCCTACGATTTATATTAATGAATTAAAGAAAAAATACAATTGATTTCCTCTTGTGAATATAAATTTAGATATATCAATATGTTGTGCCTCTTGGGTGTGTATCAAAGCATTACTATAGTGTGATAGATGTGAAAATAAAATAGGATTATAGACCAAGAATGAAAAATACCCATAGCAGGAATGGACAACATGTCTTGAGATAGGAATGGGAATGTCTTAGTGCCTGAGAGAGGCCTATGTGGGGTTCATAGAGTCTTAAATATTCCATGGAATCCCTTGTCTTAGTATATCCAGTTCATGGGACATGAATCTCCACCTAAAGTGGTGAAGTAGGAATGCCTTAGTAGTTTTCCAGAGCAAGGTGAGAGCTCTTAAAGGCTTGTTAAAACCTTAGAAAAGACTTAGAATAATTTATTCAATGGCTAAGTCTAGATTCATATTGATAATATGTATATAACCCATTTTTTGATCATGAAGGAATCACAGTCATTGGATCGACATAGAGAATAAATCCTGACCCTTCGTCGAAGTAGGCTATGATGCCTAGAGATTTGTATTCCAAGTTAATGATAGTCGTCGATCCATCGGAGCATGGAGGTAGCTTCCATTATATCAAGGTGAAATCCATGGAAAAGAGTTGGTTAGAGTGGACTTCTGGAAGGAAATCTCGAGAAGACACAGAAAAACTCTGAAGGAGAAACTTCGAGGTTGAGGATAGACCATAGATATGGAATTGGGAAAGTTTAACCTTATTTATTGATCATCTGGGAGTCCCACTTAGCAGGTCAAGGTGGAAGAGTGAGACTGTACTAACCAAGATTGCTATCATGTTGACGTGTGTCGATAGTTGATTGATTGACGAGATGAGTGTGGGTCTATCTGGATAGGAGAGATCGTAGACCATTAATTAAATCTCTGTTGTATATCCCTATAAACTCGTGTTTTTCCTAGAATTATTGTGGTCATCGATTTAGCGCGATGATTAGATCTAGACCTCGGTTGGTGTAGGAGTAGGATTTTAATCTTGACAGTTGATCTGGCAAGACAATAGATCCTAGTTTTTCATCTCAGGGTATCATTTGGAGTAAGTTTCATTCCTAGAGGAAATGCACTTTTAAGGAGGGATTTCTAGGGTAGATATTGTTGGATTACTGAGAGGGGGTGTGAATCAGTAATAGCATAATTATAATCCTTTTTATCCAAATAATTCCAGTGTTATATCAATGTAGAATTATTATCCAATAATGAGCAATAAGAAATGAACAATCACACACATACACAGTACACCAGTGTTTTACGTGGAAACCCAAATCGAGAGAAAACCATAGAATGTTTTATCTTATATGTTCTGAAGAATTACATTCATTGGAAGCACCAAATTCCTTTGTTTTCCAGCTGCAACTGGAAGGAGGCTCCAACCCCCTAGTTTCTCAGGCTACAACCTGAGGGAAGCTCCAACTCCCCAATTCTTTAGCTACAACCAGAAGGAGGCTACAACCCCCTATGTTCTTCGGCTACAACCAGAAGGTGGCTACAACCACCTGTCCTTGCCTCGTCCAACCTCCCTGAAGTAGAAGTAGAATGATGGAACCATTTTCACACTATCACTGTGAAATATACCACTATAAACATGTACCAATAAACCTGAACCATGCATCAACCTGTACCTCAACCTATAATCATTATGTACCATAAACAAGTGCATCAACCATGCACCAACCTGTAACAAACAATCTGTAATCAACATGTACCATAAACAAGTGAAACCAACCATGTACCATGTATGTACCAATCATGTGTCAAGTACTCATCAACTATGATTCATCAATATGTACCAACATCATCAACTATACACCTCATGTATGTGTCAACTCATCAACTACTTGTCTCAACCATGCACCCAACTTGTACTTCAACCAAAATCCCTCATCAATTTCATCATCCAAATATGATTTGTAAATTTGTAATAGACCTGGTGTATATGATCACATACCCGCAAACCTTCCTTAACTTTAACAACAAGAGACTATCATTTTCATCAAACGTTTCTTTAGTCTCACAAGACTAGTTTTGGATTAGTCAACAACCCTAACTTGAAATAATCATAACTTTGTACTTGTAATGAATAAAGATCTGAAACTGATACACAATTTTCTTCACTTGTTTTATGCAATTCCTCCAAGTTTCACTACTTGGAACCTCTAAAAAAAGTAGTTATGGAAAAAATGACACACCTTGCTGAATTTTGTCTTATTCTAGAGAGTGACCTTGTAGAGCGTGCCCCGCACGGAATATTTTTTGAATTGATCTGAAACTATCAAAAAGAATACTAAATACTGTACTCTAAACAACACATTTGGGCTTACTGAATTTGGATCTGTTATCAATAATTTATGATGTTTTTACCCGAAACACCTATTTTGACTAGTTTTGGGACTAACCACAAATCCTATTTTCCACAGAGTGTAACTCCACAAATACAATGACCCACAAGCTGAATTTTTTACCAAGGATACTTGGATATGTTTCCTCAATGGAATAGAAATTTCACGGTCTAAATCATTCTATAAAAAAAGTTATTGCAAAAATGGTGAGATGACCTGAAAAAAACATACCTTAGAAAGCATCATCAAAAGAATTTATCCTTCCTTGAATTCCGGCCTTCTTTTCTTCACTTTCCTCAAAAATTCAGCTTATATATCCTTTGGTTACCTCAAAAACCTATAGGTATTCAATATGCTCAAGTGTGTCTTAAATGAGAGAGCCTTGCCTCTTATTTATACTCTCGAAGTAGCTTCCTTAAAAACATCTTCTAGGTCACTTTGCCCACATTCCTTATTTTAGGGTTAGCCCACTTCTAATTTATCCATTAAATTTATTATTGAATTAATTTATTTTGTATTCACTTTGAATTATAGTACACTCATCACTTCACTTTATTATTTATCTTTTAAAATCTCTTAAACCACTTTGACTACTTTGACCTTTTGGGGTTTCTAGATGACATATGAGGGTCCTCCAACTTCGTAAGGCCATAAATCTCAAACCGTGAGGAGTTATGTGACACTCCACATACCACCAAAAATGGAATGACATGTACTATCCATATAGAATAGTATTACTTGAAAATATATCAAAACTCATATCGTTATCCATCAAACAAACTTGGGTCCATTACCCAAACCTGGGTTCTCCAACTTCTCATGGCCATAACTCTCTAACTGTGAGGAGTTATGTGACGTTCCACATACCACCGAAAATGGCATGACAAGAACTATCCATATAGGATAGTTTCACTGACAAATTTATTGGTGTTCATCTCATTATTCCACAAATAAGCATTGGTTCTCTAACCATACTTCTAGGATAACTCAATACGCAAAGCGTCTTCCCGTGCGGGATTTCACCATAAGGGGACCACTTTGGAGTTGATACATTTCTAATTATTATCAACCATGACAAGAGAATAATGATTCATCTTTACATCAAACAATATTTGGTCCATTACCCAACCTTTGTGCTACGGGGCTTTCTTCAAGGGTTGGCATCAATGACAACTAACCTTAATCAACAATCTCCCCCTTTGGCATTGATGGCAACACTCTGGTGCAATATTGAAATCATATCACTCATGCTCTCCCTAGAACCATGCTTCTTTCCTTTGCCTCTATCATCTGCATCTAATAAATCTCTCCCCCTTTGTCATCAATGGAAAAGGTATCTTTCCATCCGAGATTTCTCCCCCTGACTGAACTCTCCTCTTATGTTGCTTCCTCATGTAAATATAAGACATACAAGATAAGAATTCAAAAAGCATTCATTTTGGAGTAGAAATAACTCCAAGTCTCTGGCGAATATATTCAAAGGATTCCCATGGAAGTGGTTTTGTGAAGATGTCTTCCACTTGTTCTTTTGTGCCCACATACTCAACTCTGATGTTGTTTTCTGCAACCTGCTCCTGTAGAAAGTGATACTTTATTGGAATGTGCTTTGTCTTGGATTGTATCATTGGGTTCTTCAAGATACTAATGGTGCTTATGTACAATATGATGTTGCTGCAATATACTCTACCTCGATTGTAGATAAAGATATTGATGATTGTTTCTTTCTTAGCCATGATAATAAACACTCACCCAAGTAGAATTCTGCTCCATTGGTGCTTCATCGGTCATCAATACAACCTGCCCAATCTACATCTGTGTAGGCAATAAGTCATAGATCCTTTCCTTTTGGATACCATAATCCAAACTCTTTTGTTCCTTTGAGATATCTGAAAATCCTCTTCACTACTAACACATGTGACTCCTTTGGTGCTGCTTGAAATCATACCACCTATCCAACTACCTGCATTACATCTGGTCTGGATGTTTTCACATATAGTAGGCTGCCAATCATTGACTTGTATTGCCTCTGATATGTAGACTTCGAATCATCATCCTTTTTCAACTTGCAACTGGTTTGCATGGGAGTGATAACTGGTTTGCAATCTTTCATTCCGAACCTCCTTATCATTTCTCTGATATACTTGGTTTGAGAAATAAAGATTCCTTGGTTTCTTTGACGTATCTGAAGTCCCAAAAAGAAGGATAGTTCTCCAAGTAATGACATTTCAAATTCATTCTGCATATCTTTTGCAAATTTTTGGCTTAACCTATTATCATCACTACCAAAAATAATATCATCAACATTAACTTCAATTAATAAAATATTACCTTCACTTACCTTGATGTAGAGTTTGTTGCCTGCACTTCCTTTTCTGAACCCTGCCTATTGCATATACTTATCCAGTCTAGAGTACCATGCTCTAGGAGCCTGTTTTAGACCATACAAGGCATTCTTTAATTTACACACATAATTTGCGTTCTCTGACAACAAAAATCCTTCTGGTTGTTCAATGTAGACTTCTTCTTCAAGTTCCCCATTCAGAAAAGATGATTTTACATCCATCTGATATACTTTTCCTAATGGGTAAATCAGTATATGCAGACATGAACTAATCCCCCTAGATCCACCTGGATCTAGAACCAAACAAGACGGAACACGATGCTTTCCCTAGGTTTCAATCATTGATTTTAACTACCAAAGAAGGAATAGATAGCATACCTTATGAATTGCTTCCTTATGTCTTTGTTGATCCTGCCTTACACAAATGTTCCTATGGGATCAAATCTGCAATAGCACAAATCAACCAACGTGAAAGTAGAAATAGTGAAATTCAATGACAACCTAAACATGTGATCAAGGAGTCATGTAATAAAATATCAATCATTTTACGGGAAAGAGATGTGCCACCGTATTATATTAATGAAAGGTAGAAGATACAACCGAATCTCCTTGATGTCCCAAGTTCCCTTTCAGTGGCCCTTTTTTCTAACACACACATACATCTGTTCCGACATTTGCATGAAGACTCTTCACAAAAGCTTGATGAATGAATGGAGACCTCAAGCATCACTTGAAATAGGATTCTTCACACAGTCTTGAGCCTATTCTTTCTTCAATATCTATGCTTCTTTATGCTTGTACCTCTAACCTTTTCCATGAGAATCCTATCATTATATAGGAGAAGCTGGAGTGGTTAAAGATATGAGGATGATCCCATCAAATTAGAGAAGTTAGTAGGATCGTAACCATACGGATGCCACCTCATATTTCCAGAAGATTCCACTTCTAGAAGCTGCTAGAACTTCTTTCCTCTTTTAGTTTTAAAGCATCATCACGACCTACCTATATAGTAGCCTGTGAAAATCCCGCAGGCTGGCTATAGTGTAGCATGTGAAAATCAAGGATTTCCACACTGTGTAAAGGGAGCAGCCTGCAACAGCCTTCCAAAAATGCATCTTGCAAGGGTGGAAAGAGGTTGTTATTCTCAGGCAAAATATCATATTGGGAACCTAAGCACATGTTTATGTAATCATCATCAGGGTGACCAAAATAATGTGTAATAGAATGCCCCCCAAAGTATGAGGCTAGAAATTGAGATAGCCGAAATACTTTGTAAAATAAATGTGTATGTGTCAAGAACTAGGGGTCCACCAATCAGGAACCTGCAAACAATCAAGCATCTATACGATATCACACCATGTCTGAAGTAGGCATTCTCATGTTCAGATCATAAATGATTGAAATCATAAATGTAGGCCATGGCCACCAATTATACAACGTGGATCCATGTCAACAAGATTTCGCATAGCCACTAGGAATACACTGTGGATCCATGCATCAAAAACTCAAGTATCAACATAGCCACGAGACATACAAAGTGGATCTATGTGTCAAAACAAATCACAAATACTCCTTCACAACCTGGGGCAAAAATGGTGAAGTCCAGGGTCTTCAATCCATCGTCCGTTAGTACGATTATAGTCACGTGATTACAGATGTTGAAGTCAAACATGAATAGAAACCACTTGATTACCAGTCATTAATGAAAATTGTTAACAAGTGTGAGGGAAATCACCATTGATGTCAATGACTCCCAAGGTACTCCAGTACAATCCAACAAGTGTGAATAAATGAGTTGAAGTTGAACACTTGATAGAATCTCTCGATCAAGGATCAATGATGTGGATCCACTGTCGAAAGCGAAGAAACCTGCCATTAAGGCATGCAGGCTCTAAGGTACTAAATAATTTCTAAGTCTTTTTCTTGTATAATGAGCTAAAGTCGACAGGAAAAGACTCGTCACAGGAGGGCCTTGATGTATCCCCCATTAATGACACAAAATAAGTAACAGATTTAGGGTAGAGAAAAATACATATGTGACTTGGGACTGACACAGGGAAGGCCAACATGGTAAGAATGGACAATTGCAGATGGTCAAATTGATAGAAGGTTTTGGTTGAACTTCTCTTGAACATATGAATGACACGATAATGATCTTGGCAGCATTGACTCAAATACAACCCAAGATATGAACTTGCAGAAGGTCAAACAAGAGACAAATGAATTACCCAACCCAAATTCAAATGATGAAGAGGAGTGTCATGTTCAAGAGCGACGCTTACTGCCATTAATACAGATACAGAGACATGTTACTTTCCCAAATTTTACCCCACCATTTCTGGCGAGTACCTCTTTATTTTTACGCAAGCTTGAGGAGGATAACATATGCTTGTCAATTTAAGCTCATCCTTCGGACGAGTACCTTGGAGTATATTTAAAGAACCCTAAGAAGGAGTGGTTTGGTCCCGTATGGGTCTGTCGATGTTTTTTTAACGAGTCCAAAGATAGAAAACTCGAAGGTTTTTCATGTTTATAGAGTCTGGAAAAACACTTAAAAGAGAACTCTCTCAGTTCCTTTTTCATAAAATAGTTCGACAGGACCAAAAAAGTGATATCTTATCGCCCATCAAACGTTTTCTTCAAATAATTTTACGAGCATGAAAAAAACAAGGTCGTTCGGAAATCTTTTCGTTTTTAGGGAGCATGAAAAGGGCTTAAAGAGTTCTCCATAGGTTTCGTCGTTTTTGTGTTACCATAGTGAGTACAAAAAGACGACAAAAGTATACTCAGTTACGTTCTCATTGATTTTCGATCCCGAGAATGAACAAAGACTACGCTCTAGGTTTTTCTGAAAAACCCTAAAAAGTAATTGTACATGTGACCAAAAAAAATAAAAAAAGAACGTCTATACTTCGCTGTCCAAGGTTCTAATTTTTTTTTCTGCAAGGAACAAAACACTTACAAGACCTTTAGAGTTAATGGGTTTTTGACTAAAATGTATTTATATGAAACAAAATATTAGGAAAAATGATCAAAAAAAGTAATAAATAGAAGCAAAAAGTCTTTTTCACCATTTTATTTGCACTTGGTCAAAAACTTACCAAAAACCTTTGTTTTTTACCTCAACTTTGACGACGGATTGCGGAGGCCACAGGGGATCATTCAACAAATGGATTGTGTAAAAGAGGTAAGCATCTCATCTTATATCTTTTCAACAGATTATTATTTTTTTTTATGGTAAAAAATCAAGATTTTTTGATGATTTGGGACTGCTAGTTGTGCGCTGGGGCTGCCGTGAGTGGCCTATAACGGGCCTTGCGGAAATCAACGATTTTCGCAAGTGTGTTAAGGTGCGCTCGTGGAAATTCCGAACTATACTTGAATTTTGATTGCGGCGGCCGGAAAACTAAAATGAAAAGTGAAAGTTGACTCAACAAAATCCCAAAAAATGTTGAAAAAGTGTGCTAAAGATCTCTGTTTCCCATGCAGGTGTTTGCTTGCAAAGATGTTGGAATGGAGAGAGCGTGAGCATGAAGAATATGATATCATGGATTTAAATGATCTAGGTACTATGAATTCCCTCTGTCAATGTGGTCTATTAAAATTCTTCAAAGTTCAAGGCATGAGAGCCCAACGAAGATTACTAGAATATCTGGTTCATATGTGGGATTCAGAACAACAAGTGTTCCACGTGGGTGTTCATGTCCTCTCTTTGGATATTGAGGATATTTATTTCCTAACGGGGTTGTCACTTTGTGGGGGATGCATGACTCTGACAGGTGGTTGAGGTGGTGGACGATGGATTTCCCATGAGTGAGTACATTCGTTGGCATTGTGAACCTGATGCCAAAAGACGTAAAGGAAAAGTAGCAATCTGGGGTGTGAGATATTTGACCCTCAGAACCATCCGTTTTACTATTGCATGATGGAAGGGATTGCTTCACCACATATGGCACTCCAAAGTTACTTTCAATATTCTATTGAATGCTTGGGGCCTCGAGTATTCAATTGGTGTGACAGTGTATTACAAAGCATGAAAACCCAACTCATGAAAAGTAAGAATGGCGACCTAAAACAGTTCGGTTATGGGTCCATTTTAGTATCTTTCTTCCTAGAAATAGTTCTACACCTATGCCTGCAGGTGGAATGGGGAATACTAGCCCTAAGAGACCCATGAATGAAAAGATGGTGCGACTTGATGACATGGCATGTGGCAAGCCGGATTGTGAAGTATGATGATGCATTCTTCAATTGGTTGGGACCACAAATCCTGATGATTGATGATTACGCTTATGACAGTCTAGTCTTTCGAGGTGATCCATATTTGGTTGTCCCTGAGGGATCTCAGTGGGGATATCTACATGAGAAAGACATTTTTTTATTTTATTTTATTTTATTTTTATAATGTTTTTATGAGTTTTAAAATATTTAATGTTTTTGTGTTTCCGATCAAAAGACTAATCAAAAAATTTCGATCATGCAGATGTAGGGCCACATCGACCCCCGGGCTCTTCTCCTATTCAAAGGCGAGGAGAGGCATGTGTAGTAGTTGGATGGGATGCCGAGGATTATGATGCGATAGAGAAGAACCTGGAAGGCTTGATGGCAGACATCCCTGATATATCCATCAAGTAGATCCCAAGGCATTATCAACACCATACTGTAGGCGTATCTGGCTCACTTAGTCGGTTACTACATAGGGTAGCGAGAGAAGTAGTATGATATTGTGAGAGGCATCCATGATGCCATTTTGTAGGGGCCATGGGCTCTATATTTTGATATTTTGATCTTTGGATGAAAACTCTTTTTGTAAACATTATATCATTATATATATATATATATATATATACATGAGGCTTTTACCAGTTTACTTTGATTTTTGTACAATATGTGAAATGTGATTGGAATTACAAATGTCTGTCTAACACATAATTAGCTAGAGCATCAGTTAATGTATTTAGACATCTAGGAATGTGTTGATATTCAATATAATCGAAATGATGTTCCAAGAGGCGGATTCGTAAATATACCCATAATAGAGTAGGGCTTCGGATAGTATAGACATTGTTTAACTGTAGTACTACTAGCTGTGAATCAATTCATATAATGAAGCGACGAATCCCAAGAGAAATAGCACTAGTCAATAATTTGATGACCTCACTATACTCTGCGATATTATTGGTCACTCGACCAAGACAAACAACTTGTAGACAAATAAGTTCGTTTGAGGGTGCATAGATTGCCCAAGCAGAAGAAGCTAAATTCTGGGTACTACGTCTAGCACCATCGGCGAAGCCAATGTAAGGTAGCGAAAAAACTGACATATGGAGACCAAACACAATGCAGGGTAAGTAGTTAGGGGTAAAATTCAAATAGAAAAAACACACTAAAGTAACACACAAGAGTATGATATAGTAAAAATACAAGTGCTTATGCAGAGATAGGCTAAGCATAGTACTTCTTCAAGTAAAGCCCATTTCTGGATTCACTCAAAGGAATGCGATTGTAATCTACAATCTCGTATGGTCCCTTTTCCAACACTCTTTTAACAATATAAGGGACTCGCCACATAGCCTCAAATTTTTTGGCTCCTAGCAAATCACGATCTTATTCATAGAGGAGAACTAGATCACCTTCAGAAAACACACGTGGCTTGACATGTTTGTCGTATTGGGCTTTTATGCGTTTCTTTATGGTTTCAATAAATAGGGTGGCATCGCGACAGGATTTGTCCAGTTGCGTAATATACAACAGATGTTCCTCCTCAACAGAGGTGTTTGGGAGAATTTGGACGGCTAGTTTTAACGATGGAATTTCACATTCAATCGGTAGAACAACTTCTAAACCATACACTAATTGGAAGGGTGTAAACCCCGTGGCTGACTTCACGGATGTCCGATAGACCCACAATGCTGAGAACAACATCATGTGCCAACTTGTTTTATGAATTCTGATAATCTGTCGAAGCATGGTAATAAGTACTTTGTTTATTGCTTCGACTTGGTCGTTGGCCTATGGATAGTAGGGGGTTGAGTTTTCATGTCGAAGACCCAACTTTTCTATAATCTCATACATCATAAATTTTTGAAAGTGGCTACCGTGATCGGTGACAATAGCCTATGGGATTCTAAATCGTGTAATAATGTGATTGAAGATTAATAGGGATGCATTTTTTTCTGTGTTGTTGAATGTAGGCATCGCCTCGACCCATTTCGTGAAATAATATATGGCTACAATAATGTACCCATGCCCCCCAGCTAAGTGAGGGTTACATGTCTTGAAATCGATGTCCCATTTAGCGAAGGGTCCAATGGAAATTATAGGATGTAAGGGAGCGGGGTGAGATCTTATTTTGTTGTTGTATGTTTGGCAAGCATGGCATTTTTGGATGGCAATAATACAATCTTTGAATAAAGAAGGCCAAAAATATCTAGCTCGTAAGACCTTTTGAGCAGTAGCATACCCAGACATGTGACCACCACATGCTCCAGAATGGCAGTCATTCAAAGCTTTCTCAGGCTCATCATAAGTGAGACATCGTCAAAAAATGGAGTCAACTCCACGGCGATAAAGAGTATCACCAAGGATGATATATTGACGAGCTTGGTAACTTATGCGACGATGGTCAGTACTAGACAAATCAGGCTGAAAAGTATGAGTCTAGAGATATATAATGATATCTCCATACCAAAGGTCATCGAAACTGATCAGAAAAAGGGATTCGTCGGGTAATGAATCCTCTGCTACATTTTCCGTCTCAGAACAGGGAAGGTCACATATCAATTCGGAAAACACCAAGGATTTCTTAGACTTAGCATGTTCAAACTCTAAGTCAAACTCCTGGAGTATCACAATCCATTTGGATCATTTTCCCCCTATCAACTAGCGTGTAAGGATGTGCTGCATAGGGTTGCAATCGAAAATCACAGTGGTCTTGCATAAAAGGATATAGTGTCGAAAACGTTGGACAACTTGAACAACTTCCAAGGCTAATTTTTCAACATGTAAATACTTGGCTTTGGTAGTTGTGAGACTCTGACTTAAATAATAAATAACATGTTCGTCATGAGAATTATCCTCTTGGACCAGGACCATGGCGATGGTCGAATCTAAAGCAACGAGACAAAGGAAATAATCTCAACTATAATCGGGCAGGAAAAGTAGTGGGGTACAGGTTAAAGTCAATTTCAAAGCATCAAAGGCTTTGTTGGCAGTGGTGTCCCATACAAATTCAAACCCTTTCTTTAATATTCGAGTAAATCTGAGTGTTAACTCAGTGTAGTTTGGGATAAAACAACGTAGAAAGTTTGCCTTCCCTTGCAAACTTTGTAGCTGGCGAAGTGAAGAAGGAGGAGGGAGATTGAGAATGGCCTCAACCTTCAAAGGATCTACTCTGATCCCTTGAAGTGACACAACAAAGAATAAGAGTCAACCAAACTCCACGCAAAAGACACATTTGTGCGGGTTTAAGCGTATATGATAGAACCGACAGCGAAGGAAAATGGCTCGAAGATGGGTCGGGTGATCACTACGATGCATGAAATGTGCTGGTAGGTCATCTAAATATGGTTGTACAATGTGCTTAATATCATGGAAATCATAAGACATAGTGCATTGAAACATGGCACCGACGTTCTTTAAACCAAAGGGAAGTTTTCGGTAGGAAAAAGTGCCCCAAGGACAAATAAAAGTAGTTTTGTGTTGATCCATGGGTAAGATGTTGATTTGATTATATCCGGATAAACCATCCATCAAAGAGAAGATTTTACTCCCGGTACAATCGTCAACAATCTGGTCGACGAAGGGGGTGGGAAAGTTGTCTTTAGGACAAGCTTTATTAATGTCCTTGTAATCAACACATACGCGGATCGTACCTTGTTTCTTGTTAACCGGAAAGAGATTGGATACCCAATCAGTTAAATCCATGGGATAAATAAAGCCAGCTTTAAGAAGTTTTTCGACTTCAAGCTTGATAGCGGTTGCTTTGCATGGGTGGACCGGCGAAGTCTCTGCCGGACGGGTTTAGCACCCGGGTATGTCTTATTTTTGTGTACATTACTATCGGGTTCAATGCCAGGCATCTCTTCGTAGCTCCACGCGAAGATGTCATGAAATTATTGTAAAAGTGACTTATATGTGACAACATCATAAGTGGAACATGAAGCTCCGATATGGACATTTTCAACAACTCCAGGTTTGATAGAGATGTCGAGGGAGATGGTGGGTGAAATGTTTCTTAAGTTCCCTTCATATAACACATCGTGTGGGGAGTCGAGAACTAAATCAATAACAACAATGGTCGACGAGGTCGAGATCCATTGGTAACTCTCGAGTGTGTGTGGTTCCAGGAAGAGAATGGAACGATGATGTCCATCGTCCCAAGGGGTATCCTCCATCGACAAAACCGACATAATCATCTCGTTCGTGGAAAAAATAACGTGGAACGGATCGGGAGATGAATCACCGAGAGAGGAAGTGGAAGGGTCAACCTATTGAATGGCATGGTAGGTGGATTCAACCAGGCTTAAAGGAATCTAGTCATCGTAGCGAAGATAATCACTGGGGGCGGGTACTATCCATGGGTCAGAAGACACATGAGTTTCACAGATGGAGGTGGATATCATGTTAATCGAGGCAACCAAAGGAGGTGGAATGTTGAGTGGTGGGATTGGGAAAGTACCCATCCGAGTGGAATCTTTTAGTAGACCCATGCCAACATTCTCGTACCCAGGGGGTGTATTAGCTATGAAAGGTACGTTGTTGGTACATGTGTCAGAGTTGAAGAAGTCTAGTTGGTCCACTATAACTACTTTGCCTTGATGCGAAAAACACACGATCCGAAAAAGAGTAGACACAACTGCACGTATAGAATTGATCCAGCTATGGCCAAGTAAAAGGTTGTAATCAAGAGGTGTGTCAAATACCTCAACTTCAATGTTGACTATTTTGCCTTCTAACGTAATAGGCAACGAAGGGAGGACACCGTAGGGCTTAAATCCAGAGCCATTAAAGGCCTTGAGTGCGTTGTGTGATTCAGTTAAGGGAGGAGAACCGTTGTCTTTCCCGCAAGAAATAGACATGACACACATCAAGGAACCCTCATCAATAATTGTTCTACAAATGTTCTTGTCGTAGACAACAACTTGTATTTGAAATGCGAGTTGAGGGGGTAACCTTGGAATGTGATCTTCCAAGTCAAAGATTATTAAAGTTGTATCCATAGGTTCGATTCCACCAATATCTTTCAACAGTGCCTTCTGTTGTGTAGGACAACTCTGGAGGACTTCGAGGGCTGACATCGCACACGGTGCTTGTGCCAGATCTTCTACTATACTGTAGTTCTGGGCAACATGGACATGAGGATTGAAATCAAACTTTCGAACCACGCCCTTGGGAGGAGGGCGAAGGAATGTATCAGGGTTCGGTCATTGGAGATGAAGAGGACCATTGGAAGGTGGAGCTGAGGGAGATTGTTGAACCAACAAAGGTGGTATATCATCAACTTTCTCCTTGGAGGAAGGATAATCTTTGGCACGAGTGGTAAGTGTGATGTCATTCTTCTTTGAATCACCATTACACATAAGTACATAGGAGGTGGTGGAGAAAGAAGGTTGATCATGGATGACCAATTGAGCCTGTTGTTGAAGGGAAGGGTTGAGACAAGACGACATGGGTAGGAGGTTTTGGGGTCCCTCGGAGGAACTTCGTGACCTCAACACGTCTCAGACAATCCTTTGTGTAGTGATCATCACCACAGATAAGGAAAGGATAGCGATGTTTGCATTTATTCTTATCTTCAGTAGGTTGTGTCTTGGTCTTATCGGATTGCAGGTTGTTATTATTATCCTCCTTATTCCTACCCTTCCCTTTTTTCGATTTATTCTTACCAGTAGGAGTCGATTAAACGACGTTCACTTCTGAAGTTTTACCGGTGGGAGGGGTGGGCATCGTAGCAGTTTGAACATTAGAAGCATGGGATTTGGGTGTGGTGTGAGAGGTCTATGCAGATTGAGGTTGAGCATGGAAAGTACCTATCGCACCATCAACGGCATCAGAAGCTGTTGGGGTCATTGAGGTGGTCGTGGTAGAAGGATGAGGTGCATCAGAAAGAAGATCGTAAAGAGTACCTGTTTGTGAATAAACGAGATCAAGATACTGGGCACGACTAATCGCATGTTCTTCTGTGACGACTCCACCCATAGCAATGTCTTTATATATGTCATTCACGAAGGATTTTGTGAACCATTCTACCAATAACTGATCAGGAAGATCAATTTTGATTAGACGTTGTCTTCATCTCCACTCATGAATGTGATCAGAGATATAAGTGGCTTTAATTTTCTTGAAAGAACTCAAAATATTGGTTTCCATTTCATAACAGATTGGCAACTGGTAGTGAGTGAGGAAATCCATAGCTAGGGTATTGAAATTGGTGAAGAAACCTCATGGAAATTATATATACCACTTCATGGTTGAACCTATGAGAGTTCACTGAAAAAGACGTAATTGAATGGATTCATCCATCAAAGAGTTGGACGAACCCCAAAGGTGGAAATTCATTACATGATTGTTTGGGTCCTCTCCCGGTTTACCATCGAACTTGGGAATGTTAGATGGGAGTTTGGCTAGTAAGACAAGCCAACGAGGAGATTGACGGATAGGGTCATTCAAAACTCTAGACAGATCGAGGAGTTCCAAAGTGGCCAAAAAGGGTAACTGTCTATTCACATGAGGGTACTAGTGGCTTTGGGTAGGAAGTCCCGTCAGTATACCAGTAGGACCGTAATCATTTTGCATATAATGCGAAGATCCGGGCAGAGTCAGTTGTGGGTGTGGAGGCATGTAGCCCGTGTGGTTGGGTTGGTTAGGGATGTTCCCTTGGAAAGGAGTATTGGACTAAACATTCGGGCCCCAAGTGGGATTCAAAGAACTTGGATATGGTTGACCATGGTTCAGGGGTACCGAAACACTTGTTTGAGAAGATTTTCCCCCAGAGGGTTGTGGGTTAGCTTGAAGGTTCCAAAGGTGAGCTAATAAGTTTGATGCGTTCGGTCTAGATTGTGAATTATAAGTTCCAACCTGAGGATGTCCTCCATAAGGAGGAGGTGTCCCAATTGGAGCGTGACCCTCGGATTGAGGTTTCCCCCCGGCATAAGATTTCCCCCAGTGGGAATATGGTAACCAGAAGTGAATAGATGATGAGTGCTACCAATTGGATTAGAGCCACTAGGGCCAGATCTTCCATGAAGAGGTGGATAATACCCTCCGGAAAGGAGTTGGGAAGGCGTGGGAACATAACCAGTAGAGGTATTATGCCCAAGTGGTACTTCGAATGGAATTTGGGTATGGATGGCAGTGGAAGAATTCAAAGCATGATACCCAAGAGGAAGAGAAGGGATAGGTCTAGTGGGGCGTGGTGTACCAATGGGAGCATGGTTAACCACTATATTCCTGGAAGGAATAGTCGTAGCACGAGGAAGAATTGTAGAGAGGGCCATTTGAAAAGGGACGGTTGTGTTGGTTGTGGAGCCTGATTATCTTCCTGATTCAGAGGTCCTTGCTTTTAGCCGTGTTTATACCCCATAAAGTATTTACACCCCAGAAGTATGTACACTCTTCCACACGGGGGAG
>JASDQU010589552.1:48498-66811 GCA_032191745.1 Picea mariana
TAAAAGAAGAAATCATTATTTAAATGATAAACTAAGGTGAAAAATTCAAGGTGGATTATTTAAATAATAAAGAGAAGTGAAAAAAATCAAGAAATGATAAAGTAAGATGAGAAAATCAAGAAGAAATATTTAAATGATAAAATATTGGAGAAATTTATATTTATGGAAAGTGGTTAACCCTAAAATAAGGAAAATAGGTTAAGTAACCTAGAAATGGGTTAAGTGACCTAAAAATGAGTTAAGTGACTTAGAGGATGAAAGTATAAATAAGATAGCAATGGTCTCTTGTAGATCATCTTTTTTGTGGATCAATGGAGAGCTTCTTATGAGAATATCTTTTGGAGTGTTGATGGAGAGCTTCTTGAGAATTTTTGGTGTGGAACACTTGAGAATATTGAATATCTATAGGTTACTGAGGTAACCAAGGATATATAAGCTGAATTTCAGAAGGAAGGTGAAGAAAAGAGGGTTGAAATTGAAGGGAGGATAAATTCTTTTGATGATGCTTTCTAAGGTATGTTATTTACAGGTCATCTCACCATTTTCGCTATAACTTTGTTTCTATAATGATTTAGACCATGA
The DNA here is from genome assembly GCA_032191745.1 of Picea mariana. Classification (NCBI taxonomy): domain Eukaryota; kingdom Viridiplantae; phylum Streptophyta; class Pinopsida; order Pinales; family Pinaceae; genus Picea; species Picea mariana. Next base: position 49,081 of record JASDQU010589552.1, read on the forward strand.
AATTTCTATGACATTGAGAAAACATACCCAAGTATCTGTGGTAAAAAATTGATCTTGTGGGTCGTTTTATTTTGGGAGTTACACTCCGTGGAAAATAGGGTTTGTGGCTAGTCCTGAAACTAGTCAAAAACAGGTGTTCCAGGTAAAAATGTCATAACTTATTCATAAAAGATCCAAATTCCATGAGACAAAATGTGTTGGTTAGGGTATAGGCTGTAGTATGCTTTGTAATATTTTCTTATCAATTCAATGAATATTTTGTGCGGTCCATGCTCTACAAGGTTGCTCTCTAGAATAAGCCAGAATTCAGCAAGGTATGCCATTTTTACTATAACGCATTTTATGAGAGGTTCCAAGTAGTGCCACCTGGAGGAATTTCATAAAATACACTGAATAAAATTGTGTATCAGTTTCATATCTTTATTCATTACAGGGACAAATTTATGATTATTTCAAGTTGGGGTTGTTGACTAATCCAAAACTAGTCATGGTTGAGACAAGCAGTTGATGAGTTGGCACATACATGAGGTGTATAGTTGATGATTTTGGTACATATTTATGAGTCATTGTTGATGAGTAGTTGACACATGATTGGTATATACTTGGTACATGGTTGGATGCACTTGTTTATGGTACAGGTTGATTACAAGTTGTTTGACACAGGTTGGTGCATGGTTGATGCACTTGTTTATGTTGACAGATTGATATATTTTGAGTATTTTTGCCTCATCTCAGTTGGTGCTAAGAATGTAAGATGAGTCTTGCATATAGAAATGGTGCTCTTGTAGAGTTGAACTCTATTCAGTTATTGTTGAAAAACCCCTAGATTGAAGTCCATAATAAAAAGAAAAATTGTACATACATCTTGTGTTCTTTGTGTTCCTTGTGGAGATGATTTGTTGATGATATGTTTTTGATATATGTTGCTGATATGTATTCACATCTAACTGATTATAAATGACAATAATGAGTAATGAGAAAATGTTGAATGTTAACTAAGGATTTTTTGTGAAAGAGGGAAGTTTTGGGAAAAAGATCCCCACACTCATTCACCCCCCCTCTAAGTATGGTAGGTGTGTCCAACAAAAATCATTAACAATGTAATTTCACTATTTGTTCTCTTTCAATATTTCAAACGCCAATATTTTCTGAATAAATGATTTCTTAAAAGACTTAAAAGACTTAAAAAAAAAAATTAGAAACCAAAAACATGGATGGAACTAAGAAAGGGTAAGCAACCAATGAAAATAAAACACCCAACAAACACTCAAATCGATCTTTCAATGGAGATAAAAATAAAAATTGACAAGAAAATGTCTCTTCAAACATGAACAATAAATGTTTTTCTAATCATTAAGTAATCCAGAAGATGCAACCAGCTTACAAATCCAAACCCAAAACAAAAGCTTTGATCGAGCAATCACTCGGACGCAAATCCAGAGATTATATCCTTATCGATGAAAACAAAGATCGAAAAAAAAGGTCAAAAGAGAGGCGTTCAATCTCCGAAATCAATCAAGATCAAGTTGAAACAATCAGAAGCACTCAAAAAATGGTATTAAAATCCCTTTCCAGCTGACTAAAGCAGAATTTGGGCAATAGTAGTGAAGACCCAATCCAAAAAGTTTTCAAGTGCCGTTGCAGGCAAGCAGTATAACGCAGTGCAAAAATGAGTGGTTTCCGCAGGTCAATAATCATGCAGGTCACGGAAATCCCGCACTGAAACAGACCACTAGGGTGTGGAAATAGAAGGTTTCCACGATCTACCTATAAGGTGCAGTGCAAAAGTCTTTCACAAAATAGAAAATTTTCAAAAAGGACTAAGGGTCTCAGGAAAATTTTAAATCCAGTGAGTCTAATTGGATCTCCCACAGACTCAGAGACTGAAACAGAATGCAAAAGATAGGCTATGAGAAAATGGCCAACAAAAAACCACAATCAGGTTTTAGGTCCCCAGTGGAGTCGCCAATTTTGTTAACGGGTAAATCAGTAGATGCGGACATGAACTAATCCCCCTAGATCCACCTAGATCTAGAACAAAACAAGATGGAACACGATGCTTTCCCTAGGTTTAAATCATTGATTTTAACTACCAAAGAAGGAATAGATAGCATACCTTCTGGATCACTTGCTTATGTCTTTGTTGATCCTTCTTTACTCCGATGTTCCTATGGGATCAGATCTGCAATAGCACAAATCAACCAACATGAAAGCAGCAATAGTGAAATTCAATGACAACCTAAACATGTGATCAAGGAGTCGTGTAATAAAATATCAATCATTTTATGGGAAAGAGACGTGCCACCGTATTATATTAATGAAAGGTAGAAGATACAACCGAATCGCCTTGATGTTGCAAGTTCCCTTTCAGTGGTCCTTTGTTCTGACAAACACATACATCTGTTCCGACATTTGCATGAGGACTCTTCACAAAATCTTGATGAATGAATGGAGACCTCAAGCATCACTTGAAATAGGATTCTTCACACAGTCTTCAGCCTATTATTTCTTCAATCTATTTGCTTCTTTATGCTTGTACCTCTAACCTTTTCCATGAGAAGCCTATCATTACATAGGAGAAGCTGAAGTGGTTAAATATATAAGGATGATCCCATCAAATCAGAGAAGTCAGTAGGATCATAACCATACGGATGCCACCTCATATTTTCAGAAGATTCCACTTCTAGAAGTTGCTAGAACTTCTTTCCTCTTTTAGTTTTAAATCACTGTCGCAACCTGCCTATATAGCAGCCTGCGGAAATCCTGCGGGCTAGCTATAGTGCAGCATGCGGAAATCAAGGATTTATGCACTCTATAAAGGGAGCAACCCGCGACGGCCTTCCAAAAATGCATCTTGCAAGGGTGGAAAGAGGTTTCTTTTCTCAGGAAAAAGATCATATTGGGAACCTGAACACATGTTTATGTAATCATCATTAGGGTGACCAAAATAATGTGTAACAACTTTAACATTTTTGGAGCATGCATAGGCTAAAAGAAACCAGATTTCTTCCCTTCTGGCAACTGGGGAAAATGTCTCTACAAAGTCGATTCCTTCAATCTGTGCATATCCTTTACATACCAATCTAGCTTTGATCCTTGTAACTTGTCCATCTTCATTTAATTTATTCCTGAAAACCCATTTTGTGTCGATCACATTCTTATTCTTTGGTCTTGGAACCAGTTCCCAAGTGTCATTTTTCTCTATTTGATCCAATTCTTAATTCATGGCCTTATTCCAAAATTCATCCTTGTTGTCTTCTTCAAAACAGTTTGGTTTAACTGTAGATAAGAGTGGTAAGTGTGTTTGTTCTGGTGAACGGATTTTTCTTCTAGTCTCAACTCCTGCATCTTTGTTTCCAATAATCTGATCTGAAGGATGATTCTTTTGTACTCATTTTCTAGGTGTCTTTGGATATACTTGTTGAACTTTCTCTTTTGTTTCTATCGGATTCTCTTCATCTTCCTCTTCTACTTCATCTTCTGCTTCTTCTTCTTCGAAAATTTGTTCCATGGATTTGTTTTCTTCTTCCTTTGGTTCTGGTCTGCATGTTTCATCAATTGTTACGTTGATGCTTTCCACAACTTTGTTCAATCTTAGATTGTAACACTTGTATGATTTCCTTGTACTTGAGTAACCAACAAGTACTCCTTTGTCCACACGAGACTCAAACTTTCCCATTCTTCCATCTTCTCTTTTGATGTAGCATTTGCTTCCAAAAACTCTGAAGTGCTTCACATTTGTTGGTCTTCCTTTCCATAGCTCGTAGGGAGTTTTATCAGTGTTGTTTCTGACCATTACTCTATTTTGAATGTGAACTATTGTATGCATTTCCTGTGTCCAAAATATATCTGTCAATTTGGAATCCATTAGCATTGTTCGAGCCATTTTCTGTACTATCATGTTCTTTCTTTCAACAACTCCATTCTATTGAGTTGTCCTAGCAATAGAGAATTGCCTTTTTATTCCATGATTGTTGCAGTATTCCATAAATTACTTTGAAGTGAAATCTCCTCCATTATCATATCTCAAGCATTTTATTCTTGAATCCATCTCATTTTCAACCATTTCCTTGTAGATCTTGAAGTTTTCAAAAGCTTCTGACTTGTTCTTGAGAAAGAAAACTGTAGTCATTCTTGTATAATCATCAACTAATAGCATAAAGTATCTCTCACCTTTTAATCCCTTTGTTGTAGTTGGTCCAACTAGATCAGTATGCATAATTTCTAGTGGTCTTTTTGTTGAATATTCCTTTGATTTGAACCTGGTCTTTGTTTTCTTTCCTTGTTGACAATGCTTGCATAAAGTGTTGGTTGGTTTCATGATCTAGGGCATTTCTCTGACTGCTTCTCTTTTGTTGACTTTGAGAAGGTTATCAAAATGCATGCGACCCATTCTTCTGTTCCATAGCAAACTTTCATCTTCCTTTCCCAGACAACACTTTTCATTTACAATTTCACTTAACACACATATGTTGTTTGAAGTTCTTGTAGTTGTATCGATCGATTTCCCTGAACCTTCTCTTCTTATCTCACACTTTTGTGAATCAAAAGTAACTTTATGACCTTGGTCACACATTTGACTCACACTTAGAAGATTATGTTTCATATCTTCTACCAGTAGAACATTTTGTGCCTTTTTATTCTTGTTCCCAATTCAGACTGTTCCTTCTCCAATGATTTTGGTTGAATTATCATTTCAGAAGGAGAATGATCCATTTCTTTCCTTTTGCAATGTAATAAATTTGTCTCTATCATCTATCATGTGTTTTGAACACCCACTGTCAACATACCAACCGTGTTTCTTCTGCTTAGCTTGTAGAGAGATTATACATTCTTCACTGCTATACTGATCTTGATTTCTTATCCATGTCATTTTCTGAGGTTCTTGTCCGTGACTACTATTATTCTGTTGAGGTTCTTTAGGAGGGACTGTCATTCTGCAATTTTTGGCCACGTGTCCAAAATTGTTACATTTGTAACATTCCACTTCAATGCTCAAAGATTCAAACCTGTTGTAACTTATTCTTTGTGTTTCACTAGATCTTCTTGAGTAACCCCTTTGTGTATGACTCTCAAAGTTGTTATTGTTCTTGTTGTTAGCTCTGCAATTCACAACTTTATGTCCAAAATTATTACATGCATAACATAAAGCAAAAAACATAGTTTGATACCTCAGAGTTGAAGATATTTTGAAATAAGGTGCTCTTATGAATCCTTCTTCTTCTTAAGGCCTATCTGTCTGTTGTTGATTCTGAAATATGAATCTTCTTGGTGGAGGAGTGTCCCTGTAATCTTCCTTGTACATCTTCCTATCACCTTTGATTGTTTCTTCATAGCTTTTTGGATTTGTTTCTTGCTCTATTGTTTTGGAGCTTGATCCATTTTCTGTCTAATTGTATCCAAGTCCAGACTTGTCAAGATGAAATTTTTGACTGTTGATAATGTCATCTGGAAATTTTGAGCTATTCTGCATATTTTTCTTTTGAATATCCTTTCTTAGTGTGAAAATATCTGCTTCCAAGTTTCCAATGATCTTGTCCTTTTCTTCTATTTGTTCTTAGAGTTCTTCTTCAATTCTTTTATCTTCTTCTATTTTAACCTTCAATCTTGAGATCATTTGTTCTAGTTCTTGAGTGTCATTTTTCTTGTCTAGTTCTTCTTGTAGTTTCTTGTTTTTCTTCTTTTCTCTTCTGATAACTTCTATGGCACACCTTAATTCTTATCGATAGTCAACTTCTACCTCTTCAATTTTGTCTTAGACTTTTTCATATCCTTCTTCAACTTCTTCATATTCTTCTTCGGAATCTTCTTTGTCAGAATCTTTTACTGCCATGAATAGAACTCTTCCTGTCTCAATGTCACCGATTTCATCTTCATCTGATGATGAGATGTCTTCTTTGATGCATAATCTTTTCTTGAAATATTTCTTTGTAGTTCTTTTGCCTTTATATGTGTGTTTGTCTTTTGAGTAACCTTCATCATTTATCTTTTTCTTATGAGGACATTTGTTAGCAAAATGACCAATACCATCACAATTAAAACAAATTAAAGGAAGCTTGCCTCTATACCTACCATTGTTTCCCTTGTTCATTCTTTTGACGAAGTTGGCCACTTCTTCATCATCTTCTGAGACGTTGTTGTTGCTGCTATATTCTTCTTGTTCCTTTTTCTTTTTCTTTGATCTTTTGGATGCTTTAAAGGCTGCTTCTTTTACATCTGGATTTTCCTGTTCAGTTCTCATTTCATATGCTATGAATATTCCATGTAATTCATCCATGCTTATTGATCTCAGATCTGATCTTTCTTCTAGTGCTGATATCTTAGGGTTGAATCTCATAGGAAGAAATATTAGTACATTTTGAACAATTACAGATTCTTTGATTTCTTCTCCCAATCCTATTATTGCATTCACTGTTCTGTCAACTCTTAAGAAGTAGGCTACAATATTCTCATCTTCCTTCATTTTTAGTTTTTTGAATTGACCTCTGTAAGTTTGGATTTTTGTTTCTTTGACTTTTGTATCTCCTTCATAAATATTTCGAAGCTTGTCCCAAAAATATTTGGTGGATTTACAATGTGAAACTTTGGTGAATATTGTTTCACTGAGACCATTCAAAAGTGAATTTGTAGCTTTGGAATTATTATGACCAAGTTTCATTGCTTTGTCATTTGTTGGTGGAACCACTGGTACTGTGTATCCATCTACAATTGATTGCCAAATTTCAAACCCCTGTGCTTGTATATATGTCTCCATCCTTATTCTCCAAAAAGCATACTTCTGTCCATCAAAGTGTGGTATTCCATTTTTATATGAGTTGGTACTCTCCATGATCTACCTTTCAATGGTTAAACTAATTTCTGAAGGAACCTACTTTGATACCAATTGTTGGATTACTAAGAGGGGGGGTGAATCAGTAATAGAATAATTATAATCATTTTTCTCCAAATAATCCAAGTGTTATATCAATGTAGAATTATTGTCCAATAATGAACAATAAGAAATGAACAATCACACACATACACTGTACACTAGTTTTTTACGTGGAAACCCAAATCGGGAGAAAACCATGGAATGCTTTATCTTATATGTCTTGAAGAATTACATTTATTGGAAGCACCAACTTCTTTTGTTTTTCAGCTGCAACTGGAAGGAGGCTCCAACCCCCTAGTTTCTCAGGCTACAACCTGAGGGAAACTCCAACTCCCCAATTTTATGGCTACAACCAGAAGGAGGCTACAACCCCTTATGTTCTCTAGCTACAACCGGAAGGTGGCTACAACCACTTGTCTTTCCCCGTCCAAACGCCCTAAAGTAGAAGTAGAATGATGGAACCATTGTCACACTATCACTATGAGATATACCACTGTAAACATGTACCAATAAACCTGAACCATGCATCAACCTATACCTTAACCTGTAATCAACCTATACCTCAACCTGTAATCAACCTGTACCATAAACAAGTGCATCAACTATGCACCAACCTGTACCAAACAATTTGTAATCAACCTGTACCATAAACAAGTGCAACCAACCATGTACCAAGTATGTATCAATCATGTTTCAAGTACTCATCAACTATGATTCATCAATATGTACCAACATCATCAACTATACACCTCATGTATGTGCCAACTCATCAACTACTTGTCTCAACCATGTACCCAACTTGTACCTCAACCAAAATCCCTCATCAATTTCATCATCCAAATGTGATTTGTAACTCTGTAATAGACCTGGTGTATATGATCACATACCTGTAAACCTTCCTTAACTTTAACAACAAGATACTAGCATTTTCATCAAACGTTTATTTAGTCTCACAAGACTAGTTTTGGATTAGTCAACAGCCCTAACTTGAAATAATCATAACTTTGTACCTGTAATGAATAAATATCTGAAACTGATACACAATTTTCTTCAGTGTGTTTTATGCAATTCCTCCAGGTTTCACTACTTGGAACCTCTCAAAAAACGATTTATGGCAAAAATGACACAGCTTGTTGAATTCTGGACTATTCTAGAGAGCGACCTTGTAGAGCATGCCCCGCGTGGAATATTTGTTGAATTGATATGAACCTATTACACAACATACTAAAGACTGTAATATAACCAAAATATTTTGTCTTAATTAATTTGGATATATTATGAAAAATTCATGACATTGTTACCCAAAACACTTGTTTTTGACTAGTTTCGGGACTAGCCACAAACCCTATTTTCCACGGAGTGTAACTCCAAAACTACAAGGACCCACAAGCTGAATTTTTTACCACAGATACTTGGATATTTTTCCTCAATGGAATAGCAATTTCATGGTCTGAATCATTCTATAAAAAAAATTATTGTGAAAATGGTGAGATGACCTGAAAAAAACATACTTTAGAAAGCATCATCAAAAGAATTTATCCTTCCTTGAATTCTGGCCTTCTTTTCTTCACTTTCCTCAAAAATTCATTTTAGATATCCTTTGGTTACCTCAGAAAGCTATAGGTATTAAATATGCTCAAGTGTTTCTTAAATGAGAGATCCTTGCCTCTTATTTATACTCTCCAAGTAGCTTCCTTAAAAACATCTTCTAGGTCACTTTGTCCACTTTCCTTATTTTAGGGTTAACCCGCTTCTAATTTCTCCATTAAATTTATTATTGAATTAATTTATTTTGTATTCACTTTGAATTATAGTACACTCATCACTTCACTTTATTATCTATCTTTTAAAATCTCTTAAACCACTTTGACTACTTTGACCTTTTGGGGCTTTTAGATGACATATGAGGGTCCTCCAACTTCGTAAGGCTATAACTCTCAAACCGTGAGGAGTTATTGGTTTGAGAGTTATGTGACATTCCACATACCACCAGAAATGGAATGACATGTACTATCCATATAGAATAGTATTACCTAAAAATATATCAAAACTCATACCGTTATCCATCAAACAAACTTGGGTCCATTACCCAAACCTGGGTTCTCCAAATTCTCATGGCCACAACTCTCTAACCGTGAGGAGTTATGTGACGTTCTACATACCAATGAAAAATGGCATGACAAGCACTATCCATATAGGATAGTTTCACTTAAAAATTCATTGGCATTCATATCATTATTCCACAAATAAGCATGGGTTCTCTAACCATACTTCTAGGATAACTCAATCCGCAAAGCATCTTCCCGTGAGGGCTTTCACCATAAGGGGACCACTTTGGAGTTCATCTATTTCTACTTATTATCAACCATGAAAAGACAATAACAAGTCATATTTACATCAAACAATATTGGGTCCATTACCCAACCTTTGTGCTACGGGGCTTTCTTCAAGAGTTGATGTCAATGACAACCAACCTTAACCAACAAATATGTACCATTGATCTTCCACAGATCGAGGAACTATGAGTGCATATCTGGATCGTTGATCTATCATGGATGGAGGAACTCTAAGAGAATATATGGATCATTGATCTATCGTGGACGAGGGAACTCCGAGAGGAGATATAGACCATTGATTTGTTGTGATTGGAGGAAATCCAAAAGGATATCTAGACCATTGATATGTCTTGATCATAGGAACTCGGAAAGGAGATATAGATTGTTGATATTCTACCAAATGGCTTAAGAGGGTGACGTGGATGGTGCCACGTGTCAAGTAAAGATTATGACATGTGTCAATATGAATTATCACCTAAAGGAGAGAATCCATATGAAAATGAACGATACATGTCAGATGGTGTTGGTGCAACATGTCCAACGAAGATTGTGCCATGTGTCAGGGTGACTCAGGTTCTTTGAGATAGAACCCCATGTTGAGTTATGTATGTCAATTTTCTCTTCAGGTGGTAGGCATTGGAAGGGCCATGTGTCAAGACTACTAGGAAAATAGTGTGTCCTTAAGGGTGAAACATGTCACCAATGGAATGGTCGACGAGATAGGAGTGGTCCCTGGAGGACCCAAAATCCTTTGTATCATAGACCGCGAGTTGGACGATTAGATTTGGACATGGTTAGATCTCGGTTGTTCATTGGATTTTGAAGGGTTGGCAAGGTTGTGTGTTGTTAAAGAATGTCGACGATGATAAAGGCATCAATGACACCATGAGAGTCATTGATATTTCATTGGACAAGAGAGACCTCCATCGTTGATTATTGAGGGAATCTTTCGAGAGAAGAGGGAGAAAAATGGTGTCACGACGATGTGTCATGGGTGCTAGCATGGAAGCCAACATGTCCATGTGGTGACCAATGTCACTACGTAATTGGTTGACGAGGAAAGGTGGGTCATGTTAGATGAGAAGGTCCTATGGGCTAAGAGAGTAGGTGTAACTATGATATGTTGATCCCCTCATTCCTTAACATGTGTAATTATGTCACTTAACCCTAATCATTTAGTTGGAAGCCATGTTAATGTGTTTTTAATTTGAGACTAATGTGCCTCTAGGGAATAGGTAGGCATGGTATTATTTCTTTGGTCCATGTCACAACTTGATCATGTTGGTCTTAATAAAATGTAGGTCTCTAGGTATCAAGGTATCAATGGATGAATGGATATTCAAAATATGGTTTATCAATTGTTGACGCAATTCATTGACTTGATAATTCAGCCAAAATATGAAAACATCACGAGAATGCTCAATTAAGATATCATAGAAATTGGGATATTTGGTAAATAAAACATTTGCATAAGCTTGAAGTTATAACCCACTACTTCTTACCCTAAATTTAGTTATACTCTAAGCAATATGAATCAACCCAAGATTCAAATTGTCTCCGGGTGATAATTAAAGACCATTGTTGAATACTTAAAATCCTCCTAAAACCATTAGAATCCACCAATTTCCAAGAAATATGTAATGAAAATCAAAAAAAAGTTGAATGATGATGTGATAAGTATTAATGAATGTTACTTTATATCTGTAAACACTTGCATCATATGTGTGACCATGATAGGACACTTATCTATCTGTGTTTGGAGATATTTTCTCTACCAATAGAGAGAGGTACCCAAATATGGGTAGAAAGTGATTCCATTTGTGGTACCAGATACCCCTATGGTGTTGATAGTGCCCTATATTATCCTATCCTATGGCATGGAGTTATAATTTATCAAATTGAGACTTCAAGCTCGAGGAAATTGATTAAATACAATATAACAACAATCTTAAAATCTTACTTTCAGAAGAGCAATCAAAGGCATGACCAAATATTTATGTCTACAAATGAAACTAAAAGAAAAATGAAGATACCAAAAAAAGCAAGATCATATAATGAACAAAAGGAAGTCAGATATGGAAAATAGATTGTAGAACAAATTTTGGAAGGGCATATGGCTCAAGTGGAGATTCCTCCCAAAGTTGAAGACTGCTAGTTAATGTCTTCGGGCGGTCATACTAGAATATTAAAACAATGGAGCATATGGTATCAACAAAAGGAAATTTCAACATTGGCCAACAATTGGAACTATACCCAACAAGAAAGTATGAAATGGAAATTCCAGAAGAGTTAGTCTATTGTGAGAGAGGCTCATTTGTAACTTATTTCTACATATTAAGTTGGTTATATTTGACTACCATCATCCAAACTTGATCCATCTTGCATTGAAAAAGTTTCTACACCCCAGTTCTTTTTTATGCATACAAATTTACATATTTGATTCTCTATCTATTTCAAATAGTTTTAAATGAGTGTAACATTCATGTAGCAAGATATTTTTCCACCCAAATGAAGACATATAAATTTTTCATGAATATAATATTATTCTCAAATAAAATTAGAGATTAATCCAATACATTCAATTGAATAACTATAATTTAAATAATACAATACTTTCACAAGACGTTAATCAAATACATTGTCATAGACCCATCTCTATTTGTAGCACACTCGAGGAGAAGTGGAACCTCATTTTTGTCTTTTATTTGGAACTTAACCCTTCCAATCTCTGACATACCCTTCGTTGTTAAACAACCCCTCAAGTGACCCACTTATCCAAAGCTTAGGCTTTCTTCCAGCTTCATTAAATATGGTTAAAGGTCCTTACCTTGGCACATCCGAAAGAAGCAACCATATGCATAAACTACATTCAAACAATAATTACCCATTCTTAAAAAAATCACATATGCATGCCATCAAGCTTCTTTGAAAGGATATATTTTGATATTCTAGAATGAACCATAAGGGATCTTTGAAAGATTGAAATTCTTTCAATATGCCTTGATGACCCACCAAGGCTCCTCGAAAAAACATCTTTACATATACCCAAATGAACCATCAAGTATCTTTGAAATATTGAAGAGTACATCTTTCAATATGACATAATGAACCATCTAGGATCTTTGAGATAACATCTTTTCATATTCGCCAATGAAACATTGTGGCTCTTTGAAAAATAAAAGGAACATCTTTTGATATTCCCCAATGAGCCAATGGGGATCTTTAAAAGATCGAAGGGTACATCTTTTTGTATGCCCCAATGAACCATTGGTGCTCTTTGAAATAACATCTTTCAATAGTCCTTAATGAACCATTGAGTCTCTTTGAAAGATTGAAGGGATCATATTTCAATATGACTCAATGAACCATCAAGGCTCTTTAGAATAACATCTGAATGAACCATCAAGGATGTTTAGAATAAAATCTTCCAATATATCTTGGTGAACCATTGAGGCTCTTTAAAATAACATCTTTCAATATGCCTTAATGAATATTTGATTATCTTCAAAAAATTGAAGGGAATTTATTTCAATATGTCCCATTGAACCATTGGGGTTCTTCGAAAGAACATCTTCCAATAATCCTTGATGAACCATTGGCACTGTTAGAAAGACCAAAGGTTATGTCTTTTGATATAATTTCTTGAACCATCAAGACTCGTCAAAAGACCATATTTCAATATGTCTGGATGAATCATTAGGGTTCTTTGAAATATTTAAGGGTATATCTTTTTATATGCCTAGATGAACCTTTGGGGATCCTCGAAAGAAATTATTTTGATATGCCCTAATGAACTATTGGGGCTCTTCAAAAGATCGAAATAGAATCATTCAATATTCCTTAATGAACCATTAGGGCTCCTTGAAATATCAAACATCTTTCTAAATAATCGCTTGATGGAAAAGCCATTGAGCCTCTTCAAGATATTTCTTTCAATACTTGAACATCAAAGGATGAACTAGATATGATTCAAGTTTATCACTTCAAATGCAAAAAATAGGTCTAGGATCAATGCCAAATATGCAAGATTCAAATATCCTTCATAGACTTCGAAGGCCCTAATTCATTATTGGCACTTGGTTTGCAACCATGTCAATATGAATAATGATTCAAACTGATATATCCCTATTGAAATCCAACTTCAAATGCAACACATAAGGCCACATATATAACATAGTTTTAAACATAAATGCATTAATACCATTCGAATTATAGAGTCTTGCAACCTATTGATACAACCATCATGTATACATAAAACTTGAATGCAGAATGAAATTCAAAATAAATAAAATTTAAGGAATTTTTGAATTAACCAAACAAAAAGTGAAGCTATGCAACACATTGTTCATCTATTAATTCCATTAACCAATTCATTCACAAGAATACCACTGCTTAATATAAAAATTATAAATGGAAATTCAATACAAAGTTGGAACACTTATATTCTAAAGAAGCTCATCTAAGAAAACTAGTTGGTGGTGAACAATTATCCACCCAACCATAGGCATTCATCTATGGATTCCACCCCCAAGTTAGGATAATAGGCCACCAAGGTGAAGGAAATAGGATAAGGACACTTTGGCCACTCTCCCAAACCAATTTCTCTCAATCTCAACCATTATTTACCACAAAACTCTCCAAGCAACCTTCAAGCTAGCCTAACCATGACACTCACTTAAGAACCCCACACAAGAGAAAGAATATAGTATTTCTCTACTAAACAATTCCTTGGGTGTACTGGAAGGCCTTTCTTTTCTCTGCTCAACAACCCCTTATGAAATCCTTATCCCTCTTTAGTGTTCTCAATGTGTGCAAAAGGAGTCTAGTCTACGATTTTCCTTCAAGATCAACTCAACTGAGTCATATCTTAGCTCTTGATCACTTAGAGACTAAGAAATATACGAGAAATGGGGATGGTTTCCTATCCACCCCAAAATCTATGCTCCATTACATACTTCCATGTATGTCTCTCAGGTTCACAACTTTATCTTCCATAGCTCTACCAGATCACTTATAGACTCATATTATAGTCTATATCCATAGCATGGAAATAAACCAACAAATCCATCACCTCCCATATAATGGAATTCACTCTGTATCCAATAAAATGGGAATTGAATGGATAAAATTGATTTAACAACCTTGAATAGAAAGGAATCACTAGCTTAGAATACCCTAAAAATAAACCAATAAGATAGTCAATTCAAATGCATGAATATATGGGATGAGAAAATAGATGGTTCAAATGTCCATTCCATTCAAATCCTTATGGATATGGAATCTCTTACACTCCTCTAGCCTTGTACTCAATCCCCATTCTCTCATAACTGAGGAAAAAATATTTCCCTGCCAACCACCATGTGCATTTAATGATTGGATATTGGATTCTTTAATAAGCACATGGTGAAAAGATCAAGGATAAGAGACTTATGAAAATTAGGATTATTTCTAAACCCCTTGGACCCCCTTTCATATTCTCCTCTAGTGGACTCATATCCCCTCTAGTGCTCTTCTGCAACCAGTGTTGGACCTTTTTATTAAAATTCAAAATAATATTTACATTCTTTCAAAATACCATGGTAATTTTACCTCATGGTACATAGAATGAATATTAATAAAAAAATGCATCCATAAACATTTACTAGTAAACCCTTGGCCTTGATATCCACACTAGGAATTCATTCTATCATCTTTACATCATTTCCATACAAAATGAATCATATAACTTAAATATTTTCATTATGTCCAAAACATCTAAAGGGTCCAAACTAGGATATTACATTCCCCTCCCCCTGGAATAACATCATCTTTAGTATTCTCTTCTTTCTTCATTCTTCAACTACATATGTAATGTTATCCTCCTCATTGTAACTCTATCAGTTATATTGAACATCAATTTTTAATCATTCCTTTAACCACCTAGGAACACCTCCAAGTATTTATCATGCCAACATATGCTCACGAAATCTGTCAAAAGAAAAACATTCAAGTCATAGTCTTTTTACGTTGTAAGAAGGAAAGTAAAGGATAGTGAAAGGAATTCCTTTACCCATTTCTATAAGCGAGATTTCATCCTTATAGTGGAAGAGATGCTTCAAGAAAGGGTGACAGTTTTATGTAGCTCATTTGGAAGGGTCAGGAAAGTGCATAAGCCCAAATATTTATGACTCTATAGTTTTATAGGAGTATGCAAATGTATTTGGGGAAATGATAGGTTTACCACCAAAAAGAGATATTGATTTATCTATTAATTTGATGCTTGGAGCTGCTCCAATATCTAAGACTCCATACAAAATGAGTACACTTGACTTGAAGGAGATGCAAATGCAATTAGAAGAGTTGTTAAATAAGGGTTATATATGCCCATGTGTCTCTCCTTGGGGAGCACCAATACTCTTTGTTAAGAAGAAATATGGAACTTTACAGCTCTACATTAATTTTAGACAATTGAACAAGGTCACTTTGAGAAATAAATATCCTCTACCAAGAATTGACAACCTGTTTGATCAACTGAGAGGAGTAAAGATATTTTTGAAGATAGGTTTGAGGTCATTATACCATTAGATAAATATAAAGGATGAAGACAGTAGTGAGACAAATTTCAAAAGTAGGTATGGACACTATGAATTTGTGGTGGTGCCATTTTCACTCACAAATGCACCAACTAGCTCCATGTGATTAATGAATGGAATATTTAGAAACTAATTAGATAAGTTTGTCATTGTATTCCCAGATGGAATTCTTACTTATTCAAATTCAAAGGAGGAGCATGAAGAGCACTTGAGGTTAGTACTACAAGTGCTAAGAGAGCATCGATTGTATGCTAAGTTAAGCAAGTGTTCCTTTTCACATAGGCAGATTCATTACTTGGGACACATCATCTATGAGGAAGGAATAATAGTAAATCCAAAGAATATTAAGGATATTAGGGGATGTCCTACACCTAAGAACGTAGTCGAGATAAGGTAATTCATGTGGCTTGATAGATACTACAAAATATTCATAGAAGTATTCTACAAGATTTTTTATCTATTGCATCCTTACAAAAGAAGAAAATTATATTTGAATGGAAACCAAAGTGTGAAGAAATATTTTAATTGTTAAAGAAATTGCTTACTAGTGCACCCATTCTTAAGATTGTTGATCCAAATAAATATTTTTTGGTATGTACAAATGCTTTCTAAGAGGGACTTGGTGAAGTTTTGATAGACTAATTCGATCAAATGTCCAATTCTGATCTCACCTATAGTTTCAAATTTATTAGAGGTTCCAAAGAGTCACAGTCAAACTCAATTTGACTATGCGAATTTTCTGTATGAATTGTCAATTTCTCCTCATTCTATACTAGGATTAGAATGCCTCTAAAAATTCTCAAGATTACTTGTGGTGTTGGTGCTCTCCTTAATAATTCCACAATTTCAAGGGATAGAAACCTAGTCTATTTCAAAAATACATGGATATTACAACATGTAAGGCTTGAGGGCTTATCTCCTTTAACATATGACTAGGCTTTATGACCAAGTACTAACCCATATTTGAGATAACTTATATAGTACCTTCCTATCATATCGATGGTTGTGTTTTAATCAAGTGATGACCTTGAACGGTCCTCGTTGTTCCACCACTCCAACAAAGGCATTTGTTAACAACTCAATGAAACACAAATTAACCCAGGAATGACACGTACCTTGATTGTTCAATGCCCAGGATTAATTCACATTTCGCTTTCCAATTAACGCCTTGGCAATGTCAAGCGTGAAAATAGATCCTTCTCTCTTATCGCAATCTGACGATTTTAACTAAATGCCTCTGATCGACCAATGATTGACATTTTATCTTGTTCTCTTGTTAGCATCATGTAGAACTAGATCTAACGTTCTCAAAGCTTCCACTCCAGATATGATGATCGAGACTTAAACTTTTGTAACTTATAAAATTCCACTATAGTATTACTTGCATATTAAAGATCCAACTGACTAGTTCTTTGATCACTATGGGAGGGGGATAATTATATTCATTTACAATATTTCTTGAGATATCTCAGAACATACATTACATACATCAATAAAATTTGAACCATATATTTTATTGCTTGAGAGCTCAAACCTGAGAATGTAAATTATCTCATAATATTCAATTTACATCAAATATCTAATTCCCCAACCTCTCTCTACCTATGATACACTTACATATTACAACTATATATAAATGTGTACCCTCGGGTAGCTCCAACTGGCTAATCCCAAATTATTTCCACAAATCCTTAAAATTGCTCAATATGTTCCAAAAAATTAGGAACAAGACACACCTATTATAACCAATTACAATCAAATCCAACCTAGATGTATTCTAGAGGTCTCTCAACCTACTTTATTAAAAAAAAAATTAAAATTAAGGGAACCAACCCCCTTTAGTAAATGGCTTGACCCTCTTAGGGTCAAATTCATGAATCTCCTTTGATGCTCTTGCATCAAGTTCTTACTTAGAATAGGCATGTAATTTGTTATGAATACAAGAGGCTTAA
>JASDQU010589552.1:66981-81087 GCA_032191745.1 Picea mariana
CGTTAGAATTTCTCAGTGAATATGACTTTGATATGTAACATATTATTAGAGGAAAGGAGAACAATGTTGTTGATGCACTTGGTGTAAGAGTGCATGCAATGCATGCTACAGTCATCAGTATGCGCAAATCCGATTTGAGGAAAAAAATTCTTGAGGCTATTACCTCTTATGAACACTATCTCCAGATAAAACAAGGCTTACAACAAGATAATGTACTTCAGAAGTGTGAGGGTTATAAGTTGGAAGATGATGGCATTCTTATGCATGAAAATAGATTTTATTTCCTTAATTCTTATGGATTAAGGAAGCTTGTAATGAAAAAAAATGCTTATTGTTCCAAATGTTGGACATCCTTGTTATCAAAAGGCAGCTACTAAGAAGTCAATATTTTTGGCTCGGATTGAATAAGGATGTGGTTGATTATATATCCATGTGTATGGAATGTCAAATCATAAAGGATAATCATAAACATCCAACAAGTTTTATACAGCCACAACCAATTCCATAGTGGAAAGGGAAGGTGGTGATTATTGATTTTATCACTAAGTTACCCAAGACAACAAGGAAACATGATTCAATATTAATAGTGGTGGAAAAATTAATCAAATTTTCTTACTTTATTATAATTAAGTTGGCTCATAAGGTAGCTAATATAGTATATATTTACTTGATAGAGAGTGCAAGGTTGCACAAGATACCTAAAGAAATTATTTCAAATAGAGATCCAAATTTTATGTCAAAGTTTTGGAAACGATGATTCGAGGGTTTTGGTACAAATATGAACTTAAATACAACCTATCATCAACAAACAGATGGGAAAACAAAAAGATTCAATCAAGTAATTGAAGACATGTTAAGAATGTATGTTATGGATGATCCATCCAAGTGGGGGATTACTTGCATTCAGTAGAATTGGCCTATAATAATGGATATCAAGATTCACTAAATATGAGTCCATTTGAGGCATTGAATGGAAAAAAGTGTAATACTCAAATTAGTTGGGACAATATAACAAATAGAGTAGTGCTTGGTCCACAATTTATTTGGGAAATGGAAGAGAAAATGGTCAATATCAAGAATAATTTAAAGGAAACACAGGATAGGAAAAAGAGTTATGCAACTAAACACAAAATACCAAGGGAATTTAAAGTTGGGGAGCATGTGTTTCTAAAAGTGAATAAAATAAAATTTCATTAAGTTTGGGGAGTTGCACTAAATTGGAAAGCATATATTGTGGTTCATTTGAGATACTGGATATGATAGGGCCATATTGCATACATGCTTCCATTTCTTGCTCCCACAAAAATTCATAATGTGTTTCATGTGTCATTGTTGAAAAATTATGTGCATGATCCTAACCATGTCATTAATTGGGATTCGATTCAAGTAGAACTGAAAGGAGACTTTGAGGATATTGGACAAGAAGGTAAGTGTGCTTAGGAACAAGGTTATAAGGCAAGTAAAGGTCCAATGGACCCACTACAACCTTGAAAAATCAACATGGAAGATAGAGGATTTAATACAGGAGGAATATCCACATTGCTTTTGACATTTTGATGTAAAAAGATTATTGTATATAGTGGTGATGTGCACCAAGGACAGTGAAAAATATAGGGGGAGCGGAATGTAATTACCCTAGTTTCAATTTACAAATTAATATTGTGTATTTATATGATGAATGGATAAAATTCAAATGATGTAATATGTAAAATTGTACATTGAATGATAATAAAAAAATGTATCACATGCTATAGAAGGAAAAGGACAAAATATTGGGGGGCTATGAATCCACAAGAGGGGAAAGAAAGGGGAGTTAGGGGCTAAAGGAGGCTAACAAAAGACAATATTATTTTATTGATAAGCCTAAGTCCTTAACCTTTCTTAATTAGTGTTCCTTAATTCTCTGGATTACTTATAAGAGAGGATATATGTGTGTTTTTTATGACAACACGTGGTTTCTCACTCACATGAAATTTTACCTTGTGCCTTTTGCAGCCATGTAAGGGAGCTGGTGATCCGAATTAATGAGAGGAACGAAATGAATAACAGATTGAATACAATAACACAAATATACAGAGAACAACAATAGATATCTAGTGAACAATAACTTCTATTTAATAAAGAAAATAGGTTGAAATTGTAAAACTACAGAACTGAAAACAACTTGCTCGAATGGTGGTAGCTATCTTTGAGAAGAGAAGTGGATGCTACACGCATTCGTCTAAGAAGAATGATTAAAATGAGGCTCCAAAGGCATTTTTAACATTACTCATGAATTCAAAAACCCTAGACATCCAAAAACATAACCCTAGGAGAGGAAATGCCAAAAGTTATGTGGGACCCGATGGGTAAGTTGGTACCTCAACTTTACGGGGTCGTAATGTTTGCATATGACCTTCATTTTAGGCATGTGATAGCCCATTGGATAGGTATTTTCGATAACTACAAATTATGCCATCAAAATTTGACTTTGTCTATAGTTTGACTGTGTCAAGACAAAAACAAAAACATTGTTTAGGGCCCCAAAATGACCCTAGAAGTACAGAAAGATGTACTAACATGAAAAATTCAAAATAATCCATTTGGAATAGGTTGGTGGCCACCAATATCAACCTGGATGTTGTGTAGTGCTTTAGGAAATCGTTGGAAATCAGAACCCACAATTACAAAGAAATTTCATCATTACAGAGAAATGTGTTGAACTAAAAACTATCAAGATGAGCCAGTTGGAATAGGTGGGTGGCCATCAAAATCCACCAGGATCAGTCCTCCCCCCTTAGGAATCAATGGTATCCATTGTGTTGAGTGCCCCTATCATGTGAGGAAAATTCTATTGAATTTATCCCTTGATGAGCCACTTTCTTTGGTATAGGAGTTGCCCTACCTTGACAACCCAATAAAGTTGGATCCTCTGCTGGAGAGTTCCCTTGACCTAAGTGTCCAGTATATGATCAGTGGATGTTTGTTCCATGAAGTCACAGCTGAAGTCTGTTGGTTTCAACTTTTCTGCAATCTCTGAGGTTTCCAATAATGGTGGAAATTATGGCCAAAGGAGGTCCACATTGAACAGTGGGTGCAAGATAAGGAAGGGGGGAGTGTTGAGCTCAAAAGCGTTGTCACCCATAGCCTTGGTGATAGTGTAAGGCCCATAGAGAAGTGGACGGAGCTTCCAATGGGGCCCTGTAAGATGCTCTTTCTGCAAATGTAACCAAACCTTTTCTCCCATCTGAAACTTGTGTGGTACTCGGTGCTGATCATGGCGTTGCTTGTACTTAGCATTGACTTTCTACAAAATATCATGGACCTATTGGTAGATGTGTTGAGTCCACTCAATGAATATGGTGGATTTTTTAGACTCAGATTGAACAAGGGAAGATTATGTCTGTGTGGTTGCAAGAGGTAGTTCAACATCAATGGGACCCAAGAGTTGGAATCCCAGCCCCACCTGAAATGGGATATGGTTAGTGGAGCTAAGGAGAGCCCTATTGTAGCTGTGATGAACATATAGAAGACTCTCATCCCATGTATGTGGATGCTTAGAGTTATACATGCGAAAGATGTGCATAATCATCTAAGTGACGACCTTTGTTTGGCCATCGGTTTGGGGGTGGAAGGAAATCGATTTAGTGAGCTTGGTGTCCAAAAGTGACCAGAGACTCGACCAAAATGTGTTGAGGAACCTCTTGTCCCGATATGAGATGATGGTCTGTGGTATCCCAAAATGGACCCACACTCGTTCAAAGAAGAAATTGGAAGTATTTTTCGTTGTGATGCTCTTCTTGTAGGCTGTGAGAATGGTCATCTTAAAAAACCGATCAACCACCACAAATACACAATCATTTCCTTTCTTGGTGGATAGAAGGCCAGACATGTAATCCATCAAGATGGATTCCCAAGGCCTCTCAGGAGTAGGAAGAGGGGTGTATAAGCCTTTATTCTTGATGGTTGGCTTGGCAATGGCACAGTCAGTGCAAGATATGATATACTTGTTGATGTCATATCGAAGTTTTGGCCAATAAGAATGATTCTATAGAACGACCATAGTTTTCTCCATGCCAAAATGTCCTGTCATCTGATTGTAGTGATCTTCCCAAATCATATTTTCATGCTCGCTTGAAGAAACACAAAGTTATCCTAGATGGCATAACAGTCCATCCTGAATTTGAAAATCGGTGACATTCGTGCCTGTAACCAAGAGTTGATAGGTGGTGGTGAACTTAGGGTCATGCTGATAAATTTGGGGCCACTCAAATGCCTCTTTCCCATAGGAATGGAGCACAGTGGTGAGTGTAGCAATGGGAGGTCGACTAAGGCAGTCAACGACACGATTTGTGCTCCCTGTCTTATACTTGATGTTGATATGGAACTGTTGCAGGTATGTGGACCAATTTTGATGGCAGTCATTCTGCAACTTCCCCCATGTATGTATGAACTATAGAGGCTTTTGATCAATGTGGATGATTGTCTCCTTTCCCAGAATGTAATGTGTCCATTGACGGCATGCTTGCACAATGGAATACATTTCCTTGTTATAGGTGACGTATTTTCGGATGGTATATGAGAGTGTCTCACTATGGTATGATACTGGATTCCCATGTTGAGTGAGAATTGCACAAACAACATAGTTGGAGGCATCAATCTCAATCTCGAATGGTTGTTGCAGATTAGGTAAGGAGAGTACTGGAGCTTAGCACAAGTGATGCTTCAGATCATCAAATTTTCATTGTTGTTCCTTCCCCCATGTGAAAATTTCATTGCCATCTCCCTTGGTCACTTGACTGAGGGCCCATGCAATATGGGAGAACCCAACACTAGCCTTCGGTAGAATTTGGCAAGTCCCAAGAAGCTCTAAAGCTCAACTAGTGTGGTCGGGGCTGGCCAGTCATGGATGAATTGGAACTTAGCTGGATACACATGTACCCCATGCTCATCAACAATGTAGCCCAAGTATTAGACCTTGTTCATGCCAAAGGAGCATTTTTCAAAGTTGGCATATAGCTTGTGTTGTCGCAGAGTGCTCAAAACTTGTTGAATATTCTGCATGTGCTCCTCCCAAGTTCTGTTGAAGATGAGGATGTCATCCAAATATACCACCACAAAAGAGTTGGTGAAGGGTCTTAATACATTATCCATAAACCTCATAAAAGTTTTTGGTGCATTTGTTAAGCCAAAGGACATGACCAACCATTCGAAGAGACCTTCTTTAGATTTGAAAGTTGTCTTCCAGACATCAGTTGGTTTGATGGGAACCTGGTGGTAGCCAAACGTTAGGCCAATATTGTTGAAGAAATTTTCCCCTTGAGTTGGTCAATAAGGTCATCAGTTCGGGGAATTGGGTATCGGTTCATGACTGTGATTTTTTTTAATCCTCTATAATCAATGCAGAGCAGCCAGGTCTCATCTTTCTTCTACACTAGTACAATCAGGCTTCCACAAGGGGAGGATTTGGGTCGGATGTGCCCCTTCTGAAGTGACTCTTGGATCTAGCACTTGATTTCATCATTTTCCATTAGTGAGCAACAACAGACTAGTCCATTAGGCAGAGGTGCACCAAGGGTTAGATCAATTGTATGCTTGACTTGGTAGTGAGTCGATACCTCGGTGGGTGAGAAGAAAATGTCTTTGTACTCTTCCACAATACCATCCACTTGCTTCTGCTACAAAGAAAGGATCTATGTATAGGTCATGGATGTGGTGGTGACCTTATGCTCACTGCAATAACGGACCACAAAGAAGACAAACTTCCCGGTCTATGAAATGACCTTACTACATTTCTTAGCAGAGATTAAAGAAATAGTGGTAGGCAGCACTACCTCTAGTATCCTGTATAGTTTTCTACCCAAAGTAATAATAACATTGAAGGGTCTAGACTCATATATAGCATGTTTTTGCCACAAATATGGTTGGCCTAAAATAACATCAAAAACTTCAAGGGGAGAAATATCACACAATACCTCATCTTTGATGAGATTGATGTCGTAGGGAAGACGACATTGTTGGCTGATGTGGAGATCTCTTCCTTGGCGAAGCCATCCGATGGTGTAGGGATGCGGGTGCGGTGTCATCGGCAGGTCCAACCACTTGATGACCTCTGCTGAGATCAGTTTCTTCTGACTGTCGCTATCGATAATGAAATGAAGCAAATCCCCCTTTACCCACATCTGTGAGTGAAAGAGGTGTTCCCCTTCCTCTGTTTCTTCTAGTTCGCTTGGTTGGACTTTGGTGGTAGTGACAGTGGCACTGGATTCAACATTGATAATTTGCTTCCCTCTTTCTGGATTTGATTCGGAGTCAGAATATTGCTATGACTCGTACGCTTTCATCTTGGACAACTACTTAGAGCGAAATTCTTCGGTGTTGTGCCAAGGGATTTTATGGTATTCACACCACTTTCCTATGTTATTCTTTGACTTCTCATTACCCTTCTTGGGTTATGGCTTGGATTGGTTGTCCTAAGAGTGGCCATCTTTTCTCTGTCCCTTGTTTTGTGGGTCGGGGCTGCTTTTTCCCTGCTTCAGCTGTGAGGAGTTTGTAAATCCAAACTCTTGCCTCTTCTGCTTAAATTTCTGCTCGAT
The DNA here is from genome assembly GCA_032191745.1 of Picea mariana. Classification (NCBI taxonomy): domain Eukaryota; kingdom Viridiplantae; phylum Streptophyta; class Pinopsida; order Pinales; family Pinaceae; genus Picea; species Picea mariana. Next base: position 73,557 of record JASDQU010589552.1, read on the forward strand.
CTTGAAAATATATCTATAAGCCGCACCTAATGATGCAATGTCTAGAAAATCCATTTTTGTTTGAATTTATCTATGCAAACATCCACGGTATTTGAGCACCAGATGTCGTTCAAAGTATTTGATAGCCAATTTGGTGCACAGGGTATGGTAAATATTGGTGAAATATGGTATTATCTGGTCCCTTTCCTGACGCAATGTCGTCCATCTTGTGTACTAGTACTTGTAGCTTCCAACAGGGTAGTATTGTTCTTTAATGGAATCCTTGAAGGAATCCCGTGTGGGGGATCCCACAAACATTGCATATTCCTCTGTGGCCCTTTTCTCAGAGTAAGTATCCCACCAGTCCTTAACATGGGGTATGGCCTTGAGGAGTGCAAAAGTAATATTTTCCCTATCGAAAAAATTATGGACCGAAAAATACCCTTCGAGCAGATACAACCATTTATCTACAACATCTGCATCTATCAGTCCTTCAAATAATGGAATATCAAAATTTACTTGTACCTTGAAGGGGGATGCGTGGCCACTTGATGAAGATGTGTCTCCTGTGGGTAGTCGCCGAAGTATCTGTGCAAAGTTGTCCATCATTTCATTCCTTTGTCGTGCAATGGCTTCCTTGAGCAATAGTTCAAAAGGATCTCCCACTCCATCATCTTTCTTCTCGTCCCCCATGAGTTTTTTTCGAGCTCAGTGTGATCGATCGTACAAAGGCTTGGTTGGTTTGATTCCCAACTTCTTGTACCCAGATCTTGTTGGGGACATGCACAAAGAAAAACAAATGAAGAGTAGACCGCTATGATACCACTGATCTGGATTTATGAGTGAAACGAAATGAATAACAAATTTAATACAATAACAAAAATATACGGAGAACAACAAAAGATATTCAATGAACAATAACTTCTATTGAATAAATAAAATAGGTTGAAACTGTAAAATTGTAGAACTGAAAACAACTTGCTCGAATGGTGGTAGATATATCTGAGAAGAGATGTGGCTTCTATGCGCATTCGTCTGAGCAGAATTATTACAATGAGGCTCCAAAGGCCTTTTGAACATTACTCATGGATGCCAAAACCATAGACATCCAAAATCCTAACCCTAGGAGATGAAACACCAAACATTATGTGGGGTCTAGTGGGTAAGTTAGTACCTCAACTTCTCGGGGTCGTAACTTTTGCATACGACCTCTATTTTAAGTGTGTGATAGCCCGTTTGAAAGGTATTTTCAAGAACTACAGATTGTGTTGCCAAAATATGACTCCATATATAGTTTTATTGTGGCAAGACAAAAAACATTTTTTAGGGCCCCAAAATGGCCCTGGAAGTATAGAAAGATGTACTAACATGAAAACTTCAAAATAAGCCAGTTGGAATAGGTGGGAGGCCACCAATATCCACCTGGATGTTGTGTAGGGCTTTAGGATAGCCATGGAAGTGCAGAACCCACAATTACAAAGAAATGTCAACATTACATAGAAACATGTTGAACTAAAAACTGTCAATATGAGCCAGTTGGAATAGGTGGGTGGCCACCAACATCCACCTGGATCAGCTGGAGAGAGAGATCAAAGATTTATGGGGAAGAGATCAAAAATTTTGGGGGTAGGTCAAATTACCCGAGAGTCCAAATTTTCAGGGGGTTCGAATTACCATTTCGTGGCAAAATTTGTTGGGTATGTGTTATACTCTTTGCATGTGTGTGTGTGGGCGCGTCAGATATGACAACTGCGTCTGACGATCCCTCTAGTAGTGCTCTTTGTGTCGTGTGTGTCGGGCGCTTTCCTAGGGGGGTTCCAGGGGGGGCCAGGTATGCCCCCCTGGTTACGTGCAGCGTTCGGGGCAGCGCCCCAAAATTTATTTTTGGGTAGTTTTTGCTATTTTTAGCATATTTTGCTATTTTTAGCGATTTTGTAAATTAATCTCGGATTAAGGGATTAGGGTTTTGGTATCTACGGAATACCGAAAAACATTGTATATATATTGTATGGTGAATGGTGAAATTCAATATAATGAATATAAGAAAGGTTTTCCCGATTGAGGGTTTATGGTATAAAATCTCTGTGTACTATGTGTATAAGCCATTGATTAAATTTTGTTTTGCTTAAGAATCTATATGCATTGCTTTACTTCACAGGTTTAAAACTTACAAAATTTGACTTTCATTTTTCCTCCCTAGAGTTACTTCCTAAGCTACAGTGACCATAGAACCCCTATAATCAAGTTATGAAAATACACAACCATGAATTATGAAAGAATTGTGACTTTGTGGAATGATAATCATTGTTATTGAGTAAATTTAGCTACAACTGATAATCCCTAAAATACCAACACTGATATTTATTGGCCAGTCTATGTTGAATCCCTAAAGGAAAGTGGGATAGCATGAGGGACTATGAAGTAGAGAAGGAGATCACATTCCTTCGATTGTGTAGGATGATGGGGAAAGAGAGTTGTGGATTGGGACTATTGTAGGTGGAGATATTGATTGTGAACATGGGAATTGGGCTAGATGTTAATAGAATTAGAGCCAACCATGGGAGAAATTCACCCTCATGAATTCATAGCCTCATATCGGGGGTGGTCTCTATTGCAAAGAGAATTGATGTAGTAGGGAGTCTATGATTGGGTGGAACATCATTCTACAACCAATTAGTAGACAATTTCTAGAAAGATAAGTGTTCATGAATTTACCTATGAATTGTGTTGAATTAATGTTGTTTATGCCATGGATTTTATTACTTTCCAATTTGTTCAGTCCTGAATTAATGTTATTTATGTCATGGATTTTATTACTTTCTAGTTTTTTCAATCTTGTTTGCATGTGTAAGTATACGATTACAATTTATGGTGCCATTGTGACTCGATGGTTAATTACATTGATAGTAAATATTTGGTAGTTTGTATAATCGAGGTAGTTCGTGAACCCATGTAATCAAAGCAAGTTCTTGAACTGATGTAAAGATTTAACCTATGTTGAATATATCCATGGAACCCCAAGATGCATTTGTAAGGTTGTAAGCATGATTGTAAGCCCATATTAAATAATAAGAGATACCGATATCTTGCCCAGTGGATGTTTCTTTGACACACCATCGGTAAATTTAATGTGTTAACTATGTGATTATTTTGTCTTATTGTCATATTTCTTTCATTTAATATTTGTTTCAATATCTTTAAGCCGAAGTACCCCTATTGACAATGGGCACATTTAATATGTTTTTAGTGCTTAATCAGTTTTGTATGGATAAGAGTAAATATTGCTGGAATATTCTTAGTCGTCCCAATAAATCAATGGTTGTGATTTCAACCACTAACTTCCTCTTTTTTTTTTTTCAACGAGAAAAAAAAAATTCGCTTTATATTCAAAAGGATATAAAAGTATACAAGTCTGTTATAACAGGTCTAACAACGAGGAAATACAAGCATTATGCCGAAGAATCAAACATTCTACACAAAACGAAAGGAGTACTAGTCCCATCATGTCCAGAATCAATCCCATGGATGGGCAGCGCGCAAGTCCAATCTTTCAAAGATTGATCCTCGAGGTGGGTCCCTCATTACCTTCTTCCCATCATGTAAAGAGAATGTGTCCCGAAGGCAAAGTTAGTGCTTTTTTTGAAAGAATATCAGCCTCCATGTTTTCCCCTCTGTAGATGTGGGAGAAAGTAATATGATTGAGCAGCTGGGTCGCTTCTCGTGTTCTCTTTTTCCAGCTCATCAGGTCCGCAACATGGAAATCTGCACGTCCGTTCAGCCAATCAATGGTAATTTTGGAGTCACCAAGCAGTATAAGCTCACTTATATGTAATCAACTTGCCAGAATACAGGACGCCCATGCTCCCATGAGTTCAGCTTTCATATTGGATTCTTGCCCGCAGGTTAGAGTCCACCGGTAACTCGTCTGAGGGTTTATGGTTATCTTTCCACCAGCCCCGCAATATAAACCATCATGTTGTGCCGCTCCATCGAACCAGGCCACCACTCTATCAAGTGGAACTGTAAAGATGGGTCTGCAAGGTGTTGAAATTGGTGGCTGATTTTTATCCACTGTTATCTCGGTGAAAATGGAGTAGGCCACTCTGTGAACAGAAGGTAGTTTATCCTCAAATAATGCTGCATTCTTGTTCTTCCATAATAGCCAGCAGAGAAGAATCGGTATCTTTACCTGGTTGGTTGCGACCCTCGACCAGTTCTGGAAGCAACAATATGGACTGGTACCTGTCCAAGTGGATGAGGGCGTAAGTGCAGGGGAAATGAGGTTCCAAACGGATCTGGTGAATGAGCAATCTATGAATAGATGTGCACTCGTCTCTTCATTTGAATTGCATAGACAACATCGATCGGGTCCCTCCCAACCCTGAGCTTGGAGATTCGGCCACAGCAGAAGTTTGTTTTCAATTAAAAACCAGGCGAAAAGTTTCAATTTGATCGAACATTTGCTTCTCCAAATCGCACCATGCCTTCGCTTAGAATTTATAGTCCAGCGCTTGGCAGCCAGAGCACCGTAGGCAATTTTTGCGGTAAGAGCTCCGGACCTGTCCCCGCCTGTCCACAAGAGCGAGTCGGGTCTGTCCAGTAAGCGAACGCCCGATTCCATAAGCCTGCGAGTATAGCCATTCCATTCAACTGCCAGTGCTGCGTCCAAATCTAGCTCATCACTCCTGAGCCAACAGTTGCTTAAATGACCCCCGCTTTGAACCGATTTGAATTGAAAAAGGAAGAAAAGGTTTTTTCTTTCTATGTAGATGTTCCAGCAGATTTGTAGAAAGCAAGGCACGCTTGCCCAATCCCAGCAAGACGTCCCTGCCCACTTCAATTTGATAACCGTTTCCAGGCTTCCACGAGAGCCATTGGAGAATGATGGGAAGGGTTTTTAACAGATTTTTCCAAGTATGAGAACCTTCAGTGTGTCCTTCAGTGGTCGATCTGAGCTAGAGATGTACCGGAATCTGTGGAAAATATTTCGCCTTTATAACCTTACTCCAGAGACCAGGCTTCATGAGAATGCGCCAAAGGGTGTTTGCCGAGAGCGTCCTCTGGAAGAAGGGCAGATTCTTGATTCCCCAACCACCCATTTTCTTAGGTTTTGAAATAACCTCCCAGTTGCATAAATGGTAACCTGTCAATTTGTTGCCAGTCCACAGAAAGGAGAAAATCAGTTGACGAATCGAGCTAAGAACAACCACTAACTTCCTCACTATTATAAAGACATCCTTTTACATGTTTATTTTTTTACTTTTACTTAATCATATTTACTATGATAGCTAGCTGATTGCCACCTCTGAGTGATTAAAGTTTCATTTTCTAGAGAGCCCAAGTTCACCAGCCACTATTTTTAATACAACTATTATTTACTGGGCGGGATTTTCCTACCTGGAGCTCTTACCGCGTCGGTTATTTAATGAGCATTTCGGCATTCACCAGCCACGAGTGACTTGTGGCTGTGCTAGTGAATACCAACGAGTGGTATAAGAGCAAAGCTTGGCGGTTTAGTCTGTGGAAGGAGGAAGAGGTAGATCCGAAAACCCTAGCCGTCAAAACCCTATCCATCGTTCATGTTTGAGTTGGGCCCGAGGAGAGAGAAGTCACGAAGAGGTAGATCCGAAGGGAAGTTGGGTTGTTGGTTTGTGTTTGTTGGTCATTTAGCGGGCAGTGAATAATGTAAAGAACAGTCGAGACTTTAAACTGGGAAGCCGCAAAGGTGTTTGTTGTTGGGTTGAGCAGGAAGGATGAGAATCTGTGTACAGAAAACGAAGGCCAAGGGTTTGTTTTATTCGCACCAAAGAGAAGGGAGAGTCACAGGTTTAGTGAAAGAGTCGACCGTCTATCTGCAAGGCGACCCGACCGATTTCATTTGGTGGAAGAGCCGTCTGTTTTTTGAAGTCATCTGGGAGCTCGAATCTGGTGTAAACTCTCACGAAAGGAATGACAACAGAACTCGAATCTGAGGTCGAGTGGAGGCCAATGGTTGTGTAAATATTTGTTGGAAGAGAAGCTTGAATTTGGTAATGGCATAAACCCTATTCGAATTTGGAAAAGTTTGTTCGAATTTGAAGCATTCGCCAAGATATTATATATATATATATATATATATATATATATATATATCTTTGTGTGTGTGTTTAAACATTTAAAGGGTGGGGTAAATTTTTTTTATTGGAGTGAAATATATTTTAAAAACAATATCAAGTTTTGTGGAGGTCGTTTGGAGTTTTATGTGAAATATTCCCCCCTCTATTCAGTTACATGTTGATTTCTACAGTGGAAGAAAGAGGCATGATAGAAGATTAGTTCGATTTGGGTAGAAGAAGGGAGATCTGAGGAGAATCTCTTTTCTAGAGGATTTGCTAGGACTAGAGCACCCTTTCTCACCTATTATTGGAGGTTTTCCTCTGCATATTGATTTATTTGTGTTCATTGGACAAATTTCATGAAGGACGACGCACTTTCAATAGTAGATCTAGTGAGTTGGAGGTAAGATCATGCACAACAGCTGAAGAGAGGTGTTTACCATCATCACATCTATAGATCTATAGTTTATTTTAGTGGTTTGGAGGGAAAAGCAGAGGAGGCTGAAATTTCTAGAGGTTTCCCAGCCAGGAAGTGCACAACTCTTCGAGATCTGGGTGCAAGAGTTCGAAAGGGAAAGAAATTGATTTTGTTCATCTTTGTATGCTGCTACTGGAGGACCTGGATGATTTCATATTCACTTATTTTGTATCTTGGAGGCATATTCAACCCAAGGTTCCATATCTTATCTATAATATTTCAGATCTGTGGATTCCATGTATGGAGGTCAGCTTATTATCTAAATAAAGGTGAGATATGAAGTTATTGAGCATTCTCTTGTGTTATATTTCTTGTATCTTGTTATCTCCATGTATTGATGTGCTATATTCATTTTGTGTATGCTATAAATCCCAATCAAATACACCCAACACAACTCTGAGAAGAAAAACCTGCAAAAACACTCAAACAATAACACAAACAGGTCAGAAAATAAACCTAAGTCCCTAGCAAATTTTCTTTGGAACATTACAATGGTATCATAACAAAATTCCTTCACTAGCCTATGATAAAACACTGATGACCAAGAGGAGAAGTCGTGGGGGTCATCCTGTATCAGGTATACCATAGACAGAAGTGTCAGAAGTCAGTATGGGGGAAACTGATGAGACAAAAAATGCAACATCAGAAGAGGAAGCCTTCTTAGCCGAAAGGGTGAATCAAACAGTGAATGATGCACTACAGAAAAACTAGATTATTATGAAGTGCAACCTAGAGGAGATACAAAACCATTTATCCTTGGGGTAAGTAGAACTCAAACTATCCTTTGCAAATTTCCAAAGAGGGAAGCACAGAATGATAGCCTTAATGGAGGAACAGAGCAAGCATCAATGTATTCTTTCTCAATACTTGATGGAGAAAAGGTATGGTAGGGATCCACCCCTATTTGGTGGAAATCATGATGCTAGTGGTTCTCATGGGGGAAATGGGAAACATGAGGAGTCCATACATAAAGGCTATG
>JASDQU010589553.1:0-19814 GCA_032191745.1 Picea mariana
TTACAGTCTCTGTACATTTCTTTGATTAATAGAAATCGTGTATTACTGTATATCTGTGTTTATGGTTGCATCTCTGATACATTTCTGTTATATTATTGAATATCTGCAATACCTCTGTGCATTTCTTTATTATATCTCCTCTCTCATTTCGTGCCGAAAATAATCCGGATCATTGGGTGACAAGGGTATTGTCAATGGTAAAATGAGCACAATCTTTCATATTCTAACACCAATCCCCGTGAGGACTAGAGGCATTGCTTCAACATGTAAAAGGCATGATTTTTGTTTGTTTGGCCTGTTGCCGCCTTATACACACCTGGGAGACGTGGAAGAAATCTTCAATCCACTCGGTGTGTCCTTGGGGGCAAGTGAGAGTTAAGGTGCTGTCACCTAATCCTCAACTCCTCCGTCTAGGCCAACTCCTAGCGAAGCCAAGGGGGGTAGTCCGTAACAAATATACTATGGCTTGATCTAAGCTAAGTACAAAAATATAGATCTAGGAGTTTATCACTTTTTATTCAACAATCAACCATGAATTGAAATACGCATAAACAAATCATTCATCCATGATATAACATCAAGCATATACTTGCATAAAAAGGATACTTAGGTACGTTTATTATATGCAAGTGAAATTAAAATTTGCTTCAAAGCAGATAACCAATATATAAAAGGAAGCCTGTGGCTTTGCTGAGTGTGAAAATTGAGGCCAGTGCCTTAAAGTGAATCGTGGGCAATGTAGTTTGTGTGTTTTATTAGGATAAATTAATGTTGAATTAGTGAAATGGTTTGGGCCTCCTTGGAGGTTAGCTCTTTGTTTGGAAACTTGCGGAGAGCTTTACCGAAACCCAATGGTCTCACCAGTAAAACTCACTCAAAGTGCTGGATGTCCAAAACGGGTGGGAAGCCAGATCCCGAGAGGGCCCGCCTTACTTCACAGGTCACTTCAAGGCGTTTTCCCGCGCATTAAGCTAAGTACTTTAGAGATTGTCCTATTTAAACTATCAACCACTGACCAACACAGCGTGTATGAAACTTACTTCCAGTAGATCGAGACTAGCTCGCAACTGGAAGGGTCAGGAACCGCACTGTGAGTTGAGGGGAATTTGTTTATTTTAAACAAGAAAATAAATAACTGAAATGAAATGTGAGACTGATTACTAATCCGCACTGACCAGGCCTCTTGCGAGGAGCTGAGGGGATGGTTTATTTGCCAAATTGAAATTGCGGAAAATAAAACTAATCTAGCAATTAGTGTTCTACTTTGCAAAAAAGAAAAACTAATCTAAACTGATTGCAGTGCTTTGTGATGGATTAAAGGATTACTTTAGCTTACTTTAGTTATGAAAATCAAATCTAAGCTAAAATTGCAAAAAAAATTGACACCACCACTGAAAACACCGTTCCCCCAGGGGGAATGAAAAGCGAGAGCTTGTAGTCCCACTGATTTTATTAAAGATCTTGTACGAGACTTTAAGGAAATGACTTGTAACCATTCATTAGGGGGGTCACAAGTCTTTACAATGTTTTACAAATGCTTATTGAGTAAAGGGGTGCTCCTGGGGGTCCCGGATGCTCCTAATCCATCCAAAACGGACAGAAATTCCTCTTATCTGTTCGTCAACCTGCACAAAACAGCGAACAAACAACAACAAAAGATGCCCAAAAACACTTTGGAAGTGTCTTGGGTAATTAGTAGGAAAGCCCCAAAATTTGACTAAGTAAAATTTACAAAAAATAGCGAAAAATGAACTAAGAAAAGCAAGCTAAAGAACTTGTCTCCTTAGGATCTTTTTCTGCTGTTTTAAAATAGCAATACAAGAGCACTCTGATTGCCAAATATGAACTTTAAAGATCTTTTAAAGCAAACAATTTTCAGCCTTTTAAAATAGAAATTGAAACTAGCTAAAAATGCTTAGAAAGCCTTGCCAAATCTACCCTTTTTGAGATATAAAGCTATAAGCAATTAGTAAATCTAGAAAAGTAATCATGCAAAGTAAATAATGAACTTTAATAACAGATTTCTTCTTTGCATGAAAGTAACCAAGTAACCGGAAAACGTTTTTTAGAGAGTTTGAGAGAGGAGAAAGAGAGGACTTGAAGTGCTTGGATCCCTTGAGCAATGGAGTCACTTTGATGACTAAGCAGGGATGAGAAGGTTGTCCAACTCCTTGAAGAATGAAGGATGCAAGCAAGCTCCTTCACTTCTTCTAGATGAGATGATCCTGTCTAATTCACAAAACCCCTTGCAATGAAGTTGTTAGAGAAAGGTGTTATCTACACAAAAGACTCAATATGGCACATTAGTTTTAACATAAACGTCACATGCATATCAAATCTTTTTTTTTTTAAGTAAAAAAGGTGTTACCTGCTATATTATATTGACAAAAATACAGAGAGATATAGCGTTATTGTTGCCACCAAATGTGCTGCCATTTTACTGGAAACCAGCATAGTTTGGGGCAAGTATGTTGTTTCTAGGAGAAGAAGCCAAAATACTGTTTCGCCATCTGTCCTGCCCGAAGGAAACTAGGACAGATGGCAATATATCGTCTTGACGCTGAACAACAAGATTGAAAACCACACTAAAATAGACAAACTTAAATACCCGGCGACCTGTCGTCCTCGTCCTCTTGCCACGCTGCTTTGGCCTGAATGACAAACGACTGGGCACACGTTGGACATTTGCGATTTGCTGGGGCCTTGGAATAAGCATCCAGGAGCAAATCCAAGCGCTATCCCATGAGGAGGGCTCGGTGCTCTTGATCTGCCATTTGTCCTCGGAGTTCAAACACTATATCCAGGTGTGTCGTGCGCAGGAGTGGTGCATGCATTCCTTTTGTTCTTGCCTTGCCTGAGGTATCCGTTTCTGCTTCTGCATTGGCCTCGTCCTTGTCCCTGGCTGCGATGTCTGTGTGGTGCACCATTACCGCACAGGTTCTCTGCGAGACCTCGTCCATGTATGGCACTTCCTTGACGTAGCAAGTTGGGATATCCTCACAGAGCCTGCCCCTTGTCTTGTCTCTTGCTTGAGGCTCCAGGGCAGTCAGGGTGTCTTTCGGGCATGGTATTTCCTCTATGTAGCAGGTTGGGAAATCCTCTTCAAGCTTTCCCCTCAAGCTGCTTCCAACTTGAGTATCAGGTTCAATTGGAGGATTTTCTTCTTGCTTGATGTCTGTGGGTTGCCAATTATCTAGAATTTGCGGGGTCTGAGCTCTTTGCTTCGTCGCAGACTCAATTATTGGAGCAGGGAGTGCGAGACGGGCGGCCCTCGCTCTTTGCCGAAGAATAGAGTTTGCCAGCGAGAGTGCTCGTTCCATATGTTGCCTTTGCTGTCGATGAGCAGCGTGGGTGTGCCAAGCCGACCTGCGTCGAGGCTTGCCTCGCTCCCTAGGCATAGTGGAGGAGGCTTGAGTATAAGACTCACCCGGACTTGACAGGACACAGCGAAAAACACACCAGAGCTTACAGACGGCGGGGAGTTTCAGAGCAAGAATGATCCGACTGCGTCTAGACCTCTTTGCTTTCATCTTTTTGTGGGACGGCTGCACCTGGCCTCTCTTTAACTCGGCCATACTTAATGCCTGCATTGCCAGCTCTTTCACGCGAGGGAAAATTCTGTCATCCGGAGGTCGGCTGTAATGGCCTGCTCCCATCGTTAATGCTGAATAGATGGGGAGTGGCCTACAACATTTAAACCTTGGGTTAATGCTATGCCTGGTGGCAGTGTTGCGCTACGTGTCACCCCATCTGGGGCATGCATATCAAATCTTAAATGTAAATACCCAATAGAATTGAAATACAAGATATTGACAACTCTATCCAATTTGAATAACAATATTCCTATAGATTGGCCAAATACTAACAAGATATAAAGCAATGCATGAAACAAAATCACCTCATATGAACCACATTCACCAATACAAGAGCCACACCACCATAGATCTTGACCTCCAAAGTCTTTATTCTATTAGCAAAAGAAAGATATTACAATAACAGAGTTACAACAAGCTATTCATCCCAAGCTCCAAGCTAGCCAACAATGGGAGAGAATGCTTGTATATATAGCCCAAGAGGCAAATGCCAAAGGGAGGAGGGCGCACCAAGTGTTCAAGGAGGGTGCACCACATGTGAGCATAAGGCTGCCAAGTGTGTGGGAGAGGACTGCCACCTCTCCCCACACTCCATATCACGCCACTTGTAGAGCAAAGGTGAGGTAGGGGGGCGCCACCTCTCAAGAGGTAGGCTGCCCTCTTTAGAATGCGCCACCTCTCCAAGAGGGGCGCACTTCCTTTTGAGCACATGCTCATAACTTGCTTACACCTCATCAACCAATCCTCAATCACATCAATTTTGTCCCTTGTGATTGCCACCTTGGCCTTTGAGCTTTTATTTCATCTCAAACATGTCCCCACATGTTTCCTTAATTTGTGCCCTTGCTGATTTTTATTGATTTTATTTGACTTTTTTGGGTTTTGTGAGCAAAAATGACTTTTAAGTGATTAAAATCACTATTTTTGCTCAACTAAGTGGGCACTTAGGTAATATGGGTGCTCTAGGTCCAAAAATGAGCATCCCCATGGCATATTAAGTCACCTAGTACCCCTTTTTTAACACATCTTTATTTTTTTAATTAAAAATTGCCGAATTCTGACAATTTTTTAATTAACTGAAAAAATTAAAAAATCCTAAGGGGGACTTAGTACATTTCCATAAGACTCTAGGAGAATGTTTAGCATGGTAATATACATTAGACACTAGGCTTAGAGCCATGCTCAAGCCTAACCATGGGCATATACTCCAGCTCTGGAGGGATTGAGTGAAAAAACTCATAAATTATAAATTGCCTGAAAACGACAAAATATAATTAGTAAGTAAAAAAAACACTCCAGAGTATAACTCACGCTTAGGACTTAAGGTGGCTAAGACCTTTTACAAGTTCATCATGCAACATCTCTTATTACAATTTTTTATGGAAATGTAAAAGAAAAAGGGTGGTCTTTACGACCGACTGAGCTTCTGAACTCTAAATTTGAACAAAAATGTTCAAACTTTGGCGGCTCGCTGGAAGTCCATCCTAGTGCAACTTTGATGGATAACATGGCCAATGTAATACTTCTTTATTGTTCTCTTTGAGGAAACAATTGAGGTCCATAGTGTTGGAATTATGACAACAATTAAAAGAAACTATGGTAAAAACCAAATTTACTTGTAGTAACTATTTGGTGGTTTATGTAACGGTGGTGGTTCGTATAACGATGGCAGTTCATGTAATGCATGTAACGGTGCTAGTTATGGATAATTATATATCTATGAAGCCCCAAGAGACTGATGTAATTTTTAAGCCTACTGACCAATAATATACCAATATATTGCCTCGTGGACGTTTCCTTGACGTAGTGTCAGGGTTTTACCACGTAAAACTTTGTGTCTTTTTTGAATGTGCTTGTTGTTGTCTTATTTCTTGTTATTTTCTCCGGATTAATTTCGTGTTGCAATTTATATTTCACATTCCCAACCCAAGTGGTCTCAGAGCAAAAAGGGAGAAAGGTCGTTCGCTGCTGTGAAGAGAATCTGCTAAGTTGTATGCTGGTCCATAGAGGGGAAAGCTCGTTAGAAAGCAAAGCTGAGCTGTGAGGATCGTGAGAAGGGCCAAGCCATGAGGACTGAGAAGAGAAATCACGTAGAGGAGAACCTGTGGATCACTGGTATAAAGGTCGCTTCGTGAGTAGAAGGTCAAATCGCCAGTAAAAGGATTTTGTTGGATTAGAGCTGAGGGAGGATCGCTGGTACATGAGCCGTGAGGAGGAGGCTGCATAAGATTGAGCACAAACTCTGTGCGATTTGCCGAAGGCTGCGGAGGTTGAGTGGAAACCCTACTCATTTTGGTGAAAGTTGTGGAGATTCATCCGTGCACAATTAAGTGGAGGCCGCGGATCTTGGTTTGCTTTGGTGGAGTTTTGAATGCTAAGTTCGAGGTGGAGAAGTTTAATGGGAAGAATAAATTCGAGCTGTGGAAGCTCAAGATGCGGGATTTGTTGGTACAACAAGGTCTGCACAAGGCATTGGCAAGCAAGACGAAGAAACCGACGAGTATGACAAACGAGGACTGGGAAGGTCTGGATGCAAGAGCTCTCGACACCATTCGGTTGTGTCTAGTAGATGATATTCTGTTCAATATTGTTGGAGAGGAAACTGCAATGGGTTTATGGTGCAGAAACGAGAACCTTTACATGACTTGATAAACCGAATCTACTTGAAGAGGCAATTGTATAGTTTATGAATGAAGAAAGGTACAAAAATTACCGATCATTTAAATGTTTTTAATACTCTTATATGCCAATTAACTAGTATGGATGTAAAAATCAAAGATGAATACAAGGTAGTTATGCTGTTGTGTTCGTTGCCTGAATCTTGGGACCACTTAGTCACTTCTATTAGCTTTAGCACAACCGACACTCTTGATTGTGATTCTGTTGTGGGAGCCTTGTTGTTTGAGGAGGTGCGGAGGAAATCTAGTATAGAAACCTCCACACCAGAAGCAATGGTGGTTAGGGGTCTATCCAAAGAAAGAGGGGAAAAATCGAGAGGTACATTAAGATCTAAGTCAAAAGGCAAAAAGAATAAACTAAGATGTTGGTCCTGCAATAAATTAGGGCATCTCAAGAAAGCTTGCTGGAAGAGACAAGAATCCAAGGATGACTCCAAAAAGGAAACAAATCCGGTTGAGACAAGTTTAAGTATAGTTGATGAAGTTTTATCTATTTGTAATGTCTCACAATATCATGAAGAATGGTTATTAGATTCTAGTGCTTCACATCACATGTGTCCACATTGGAGTTGGTTTTCTTCTTACCAAGCTATTGATGATGGTATTGTTCTTATGGGAAACAATGTTTCTTCTAAGACTATTGGGTTGGGAGTGTTTCTGTCCTAATACACACCTACAAACGTGGAGAAGTCTCCAACCCACTTGGTGTGTCCTTGGAGGCACAAACCTTAATCCAGATCCACTATCACCTCAATCTGGACTCCTTCCGTATAGGCTCACTCCTAGGCAAGTCAAGGGGGATAGACCCTATTCAACTATGTGAAAGTTTATTTTAATTCTAGGAGTTAATTTGATTGTTAATTAAGGAAACCCAACCTAATGATAGGCAACAAATGCAAATGTGCAGTTCCTTTAATGACAAGCAAACCCTTTATTTGTAAATCAACAATTAGACCAGTGCCTAAAGATTACCCCAAAATTGAATTAATGAGATATACAACAAAAATATAATTATACAAGAATGAAACAATGTTATGAGATATCCACAATAAGTATGAGAAGTAACTTTACACTTAGACCAATTATGTTCAAATAAATAAAGAATGCTTTGAGACAAATATTCACATGAAAGAGAAATGCTTGAAAGAAAATTGCTTGAAAAAGTAACTTGCTTGAAAAGTAAATGTTGTGAAAGAGTGTGTAGGTTGATTTTAGCAAGTTTTAGGTTTCTCTTGAATTAAGGGGGAAATTAAGTGTGAAAGATACAAGCCTACACTATGTGACTACCCCTACTTCTTATCCCTTCAACTAAAAGGAAGTGCTGGGTGCTTAATAAGAAGAGCAAACAAGGTTCTTCCCTAGCTCCACAGGTCAAATCTGGAATGCTTGGGCGCTCAAACAGGAGGACACGTAGTGCCGTGAAACCATCCCCGGCTTCAACCCCTTCTAGCCATCCAAGTCACCTTTTTTGGTGGTAGAAGCAATAATAAATTGAGTTCCTAGTTAATCTAGCCTTTCAATCCTTTGCCCTTTCTTAGTTACCCAAGATCCACAAAGTGGCAAGGGGAGGGAATACGGGGCACAATTTGATTAATTTGCAAATAAGTTGAAACTTAAACTAGCCTTCACGATGTTGCATGGATGACAAAGCCAAACACTATGCAAGGTGTGGACGAAATTAAATAAATTAAATGACTTGAAATTAAAATAACAACCTCACAACTATGGCACAAGATGGAGGACAAGTCTACTGGTTTTGGCCAAGGTGGGTAAAATAAAAAAAAACAGAAAATTAAATTTTAAGCTAGCCTTCACGATATGGCATGGATGGCAAAGCCAAACACTATGCAAGGTGTGGGTAAAACACAAAAAACTTATTTACACTTTACAGATTTGGAAAATGAGATGGAGAATGCAAGCCCAAGAGACTCTCTTGGGCTGCTTACAATGCTTAGAGAGTGAGAATAGAGAAGAGGGTTTGGCACCACAACTCTTGGATGCTTCCTTGAGTCTTTTGGGGCCCAAAAAATGCAGAAATTCTCCTTAAACCTGCAAAAACCTGCAAAAAACAACAATCTATCCTTGCTGGAAAATATCTAGAAGCCTTGAAATAATTTGATTTTTTGTTAATACATAAACAAAAATTATTTTAGAAAAATCTGAACATGGAAAAAGAGATTAGATTGCAATATCAAATCAGAAAATGCTTAAAACTGAAAGATAGATGGCTGAAAATGAAAACAGATAATAATAGAAGCTTGAAATGGTTGAAAAAAAGTAAATTTCCAGATCTGAAATTCACTCCTCCAAGCCTTTGGTAACTTGCAAATGGGTAAACCCTTGCTACAAAATACAACAAGAATGTGAATATGTTCTAAAATCTTGCAAAATATTTTCCAAACCTAATAGAAATAATCCACAAAGATTAATAACAATACTAATACTAATCTATCCCAAGCAAAATACTTTGCTTGGGTCTCCAAGTGAAATAATACAAGTAAGGAAATACCAAGAAAACAATTGCAACAATATTACCTCAAGATTAACACAATACCATGGCTCCAAGAATACTCCAAGAGACACAAAATATCCTCCAAAGCTTCAATTTTATTATCCAAGAAAAATTTGTCAAATGACACCAAGAACCATGAGAGAAAATGGGAGAGAATGACAGAGAGAATGGAGAGATTTTGACATAATAGAGTTGCTGTGAGAAATCCATATGAAAATGAGGAGGGAAGGCTTTCTTTTATATGAGGGAGAGAGGAGCTTTCTTTTATATGAGGGAGAGAGGAGAAATCCCTCTTAGATGAGTTACAAGTGTCACCCATCCAAGAGAGAGAGATAAAGTCAAGGAAGAGACACTTTTAGGGTTTTGGTAGTGGGTTAGGGTTTGAGGGGTGAGATATGAAGGAGGAAAACTTCTTTACACTTGTTCAAACATGAAATTAGGCCATAGGAAGGACGCACTTAGGGTTTTGGCACTTTTTTCACTTTAATTTTTACTTTCCCCTAAGTTCATGACGAAGGGGGGCACACTTTTCACTAGGAAGACTCACTTTTGGTTGTTGGCTTGGCATGGGGGGGTCTTCTAAGTGGATTTTCACTTTTCCAACTTAGGAAATACATTAGAAATCATTTCCCCACTCTCTCTCATGACTTTAGACATTTTTACAATTTTTTGTTTTTTTACCTTAGTCAATTATTTGCTGATTTTTGATTGACTTGGACTCCTCATGGACAATGACCTAGCAAAACTTGTCCAATTGAGCTGAAATTTGTCCAAAGGTGTAGGGGGTCATCTGCCATTTCATTTGAGTACCCACACCCCTATACAAAATCCCCAAAGACCAAATTTTTACATTTTACAGAAAAAATAATTAAAATTTCCAATTAATGGAAAATTTTAATAATTAAAAAAACCTATCAAAACTTAACGAAATTCCGCAAGACTCTAGAAGATGTCTAGCATGGTCATTTACAACATTCCTAAACCTTAGTCACCCCTTGGGCTCGATCATTAGAATGCTTTTCACCACTTTGGAGGATTTTGTGAGTGAAAAACTCAAGGATAATTAAAATTGCTTGGTAGGCAAGATTAATTACCTGAGGGAAAACAACACTCGATGAAAGGACTTCCCTAATGATAAAGTCCCAGGCAACTAACTAAAAAATGACTCATGTTAACATATTACATTATTATCCCATGCAGGGGAGCAGGCATTCCGAGTACACAAAAAGACGTGCCGGGGGCAAAATTGCCCTGCTGAGCGATAAGTCTTCAAACTATGTTGTACCAAAAGGTACATAGCTTCATGGTACATGACGTTGACACCTAGTCAAAATAGGTGGTCAACATATGGCTCCACATGGGGATGCATGCTCGATCTTCAAGAATGAGAGCATGCGAGAACTTCAGAATCTACAAAACAAAGTGCTCACCAATATCCAACATAAATACATGTGTAAAAGAATAACCCATAAATGAAATGCTAACCAATATCCCTTACTTGAACCCCTTGTAGCCCTCCCAAGTCACCCTTTTGGTGGTAGAAGCAATATGAATTTGGGTGCTTAATTAGTCTAGCCTCTCAATCCTTTGCCCTTTCTTAGTTATCCAAGATCCACAAAGTGGCAAGGGGAGGGAATACATGGCAAAGGCAGGGCACAAGTTTTATTACTTTGTACAAAATAACTTTTAAACTTGCCTTCACGATATTGCATGGATGGCTAGGCCAATCTCTTTGCAAGGTGTGGGCAAAATAAATTTTAAATGACTTGAAAAATAAAGTACAACCTCACAGCAATGTCACAAGATGGAGGACAAGCCTATTGGTTTTGGCCAAGGTGGGTAAAATTAAAGAAATGCAGAAAATTAAATCTAAACCTAGCCTTCACAATATTGCATGGATGACATATCTAATCTCTTTGCAAGGTGTGGGCAAAAATACAAAGATTATTTACACTTTACATAATAAAAATTAAAGTGAAGAGAATGCAAATCCAAGAGACTCTCTTGGGCTGCTTACAATTGTTTAGAAAGTGAAGTAGAGAAGACGGTTTGGTACCAAGGCCCTTAGATGTCTCCTTGAGTGTCTCGGGGCCAAAAAGATGTAGAAATCCTCTTCTAAATTGCAAAAACCTGCAAAAAACTGCAAAAAACTGCAAAAAACAACAAGATATTCTTGCTGGAAATTGCTAAAATGACTTGGAAAAGATTATTTCAGATTATCACAATAAACATAAATAATTAAACAAAAATTTCTGAACATAAAAAAGAAAGATTAGATTGCAGATTTTTAAGGAAATAAAACTAAAACTGATATATAAATGGCTAAAAATAAAAACAAAAAATAGAAGAACTTTGGATGGCTTAAAAAGATGGATTTCCAGATCTAAAATCCACTCCTCCAAGCCTTTGGTAACCTGCAGATTTTTGTAAACCCTTGCTACAAAATACAAAAAAGGTGAAAGTGATCTAACAACTTGTAAAATACTTTCCAAATTAATTATAAACAACTCACAAAGACTAATAGTAAGACTACTACTAATTTATCCCAAACAAAATACTTTGTTTGGGTCTTCAAGTAAAATGCAAGCAAATAAATGCAAAAGAAATAGATTGCAACAATATTACCTCATGAACAACAAAGAATGGTTCCAAGAATACTCCAAGAGACACAAGAAATCCTCCAAAGCTTCTATTTTATTAGATAAGAGAAGATTTGCCCAATGGCACCGAGAATCATGAGAGAAAATGGGAGAGAATGAGGGAGAGATGGGAGAGATTTTGACAAAATAGAGTTGTTGTGAGAATAGATGGAGAAATGAGGAGGGGTAGGCATTCTTTTATACTTGGGAGAGAGGAAAAACCCCTCTTGGATGAATTACAAGTGTCACACATCCAAGAGAGATAGACAAAGTCAAGGAAGAGACACTTTTAGTGTTTTGGTAGTGAGTTAGGGTTTGAGGGGTGAGATGTGAAGGGGGAAAACACCTTTTGACTTGTCAAACATGAGGTTAGGCTATAGGAAGGGCGAAATTAGGGTTTTAGGCATTTTTTTCACTTTATTTTTTACTTTTCCCTAAGTTCATGAGGAAGGGGGTGCACTTTTCACTAGGGAGACCCACTTTTGGTTGTTGGCTTGGCATGGGGGGGTCTTTTAAGTGGAAAATCACTTTTCCAACTTAGGAAATACATTAGAAATCATTTCCCCACTCTCTCTCAGGACTTTAGACATTTTTACAATTTTTAGCTTTTTTAATTTAGCCAATTATTTGCTGATTTTTGACTGACTTGGACTCCTTATGGACAATGACCTAGCAAAACTTGTCCAATTGAGGTGAAACTTGGTCCAAGGGTGTAGGGGGTCATCTGCCATTTGATTTGAGTACCCACACCTCTATACAAAATCCACAAGGACCAAATTTTTACATTTTACATAAAAAATAATTAAAATTTCCACTTAATGGAAAATTTTGATAATTAAAAAAAACCTATCAAAACTTAACGGAATTTCGCAAGACTCTAGGAGATGTCTAGCATGGTCATTTACAACATTCCTAAACCTTAGTCACCCTTTGGGCTCGATCATTAGAACACCTTTCACCACTTTGGAGGATTTTGTGAGTGAAAAACTCAAGGATAATTAAAATTGCATGGTAGGTAAGATTAATTACCTGAGGAAAAAAAACATTCGATGAAAGGACTTTCCTAATGATAAAGTCCTAGGCAACTAACTAAAAATTGACTCATGCTGACCTATTACATTATTATCCCACGCAGGGGAGTGGACATCCCGATTACACAGAAAGACGTGCTGGGGGCAAAATTGTCCTGCTGAGCCACAAGTCTTCAAAATATGTTGTACCACAAGGTACATAGCTTCATGGTACATGATGTTGACACCTAGTCGAAATAGGTGGTCAACATCTGGCTCCACATGGGGACGTGTGCTCGATATTTTGGAAGGAGAACGTGTGAAAACCTCAGAATCTGCAAAACAAAATTCTCACCAATACCCAACATAAGTACATGTGTAAAAATAATAATCAAATAAATGAAATGATATTGACAATTATCATACAAATGAAATGACTATACAATGAATTATATACATAAATGAAATAATGACAAAATTGAAAGAATCAAAGGAAAAAGGTTAGAGATACGTTACAAAGGGTGCCCCTTTGGACACCAGGTTGCTCATCATTTGAAAAATAGCTTGAGTTGTTGCTCATTCCTTGGAATATTCATGGGCTCACCATCCAAGTGGCTAAGGTGGAAAATATTATGACCGACCACATTATGGATGAGGTAAGACCCTAGGTGTCTAAAAAGTCCCTGTCTTGTAAATTTTTTGTGAATTTCTGCATATGATTGTCACGATGGAAGGCCAACAACTGTTCGTAATGATTTGGAATTTGTAAACTGCAATTGCCTTCCATGTTCCCATTATCTTGTATTGAATCATCTGATGGGTGAGAGGTTGGAAGTGGAATTGTCAAGGACATTGCTTCACTGTTTTCATCAAGATTGTCGAAGATCTTCTCTGAAGAGATGGGTTCTTTGGGAGACGGGTGGGGATGCAAATTATTTGGATATTCAACAATTTCAAACTCAATTTCCTCTCGATCAATCAATGACTCATTTATGGGCTCATCTGGAATTTCCACGCGAACTTCCCTTTCTTGTTCATTGTGAAGCTCTAGCTCTATAAGATCTGAAGATCCGATGTAACTATGTGTATTGACAAGGTGAGCTTCCTTGATTTTTAACTGATTTACATAGTCGAATCTGTGGCTTTAATAACTTTTGTTAATTTCTCGATGGGAGCATCCATCTTAATAACTGAACTGACTGTTTTTATATCTGGAGGTTCCTTCTCCTTCCATTTTTCCATAAAAGCATCAACCAATTCATGGTAAGTTTCAACCTGTTCATCTCCCCATCTCTATAAAAATGCATGTATCAAATCCTGTATGGTCTTAAACTCATAATCATCCGAATCATGAAACCAATCATAAGCATCTTCCTCAACAAGAGTTAAGACAAACAATTTCATTAGAACATCCTCATGAATATGTGGATCACAACACTCACTAATACAGCGCCCAAAGGATTTGATGTAAGAGTTAGCATCACCATATTATGAAAATCAGGCAAGTTTTCAATAGCTATTTCAGGAAGTTCATGAGGATAACCAATTATTCTTGAAAAATCAATAGGATTATAAAAATCATCCATTTCTAAACTAGATTTATTAAACAAAAAGAAAAAGGTCTACAGAAAAAGCCTGAGACCCAAAGATTACTAAGGATCCTACAAGAAGAAATCTTGGTTAACTTCCTCCAAAAACCCTTTCAAGTTCAAGGATGAAGCTAAGCAAGCTGTGAGTTCCTTCTTGAAGAATACTTTGTCAAATTATTTTGAAGTGGAATCGCCAGATGATCAAGTTTATTCTAACCAAACAAGAAGCATCAAACAAAGCAAAAACAAAAAGGAAAACAAAAAGTTGTAGGATTACTATGTACAAACAAGAGATGTATATCAGAGATTGCTTCTTCTCCAAGACTTTCAAGTAGCCTATGAGGAGCAAGTCTGTTTATTCTCCTCCTATACACTTTTTCAGGTTCAGGAAAGGAATAAACCAACCCTTGCGGATTGCTCCTAGTAGTATACCTCAAAGAATTATCAAATGGAGTCACCACTTGGAAACTAAGCAATGTCAAATGACACAACTCAAGTAAAAAATTTTTAGGGAAAAGTTTTATTACTTAGTTTTTAAAGAATTAATTAGATTTTGTGATTAACCAAGGATAAGAGACTTATCCCCGACAATGACGCCAAAGATGTTACCGTCCTTATACACACATATAAATGTGGAGAAGTCTCCAACCCACTTGGTGTGTCCTTGGAGACACAAGCCTAAGTCCAGAGCCACTGTCACCTCGATCTAGACTTATTTCGTCTAGGCTCACTCCTAGAGAAGCCAAGGGGGGTAGACCCTATTAAACTATGTGAATCTTGATTAATGATCTAGGAGTTAAATGAACTAATTTGTTAAGAGACCCAACCCAATGAAAGGCAACCAATTCAAGAATGTAGTTTCTTCAATGACAAGCAAACCCTTTATTTACAAACAACAATTAAACCAGTGCCTAAAGATTACCACAATGGAATCAATGAGATATATAACAAAAGTACGATTATACAAGAATGAATGATATTATGAGATATCCACAAAGAGAAATAACTTTAGACAACTTATGTTCAGATAAAATAAAAAATGCTAGAAATAAAGAATGCCTTTAAACAAGTATTCACTAGAAAATTGCTTCAAAGTAAAGTGCTTGAAAAAGTAACTTGCTTGAAATGTAAAATCGCATGGAAAGTAAATTACACAACTTAGACAGTAAAATTGCTTGAAAGATAAACTTGAGATACCAATGCTGTGAAAGTTGTGTTGGTTGATTTTATCAAATTTTAGGTCTCTCTTGAGTTAGGGGGAATTAAGTGTGATAGATACAAGCCTAAACTATGTGACTACCCCGAATCCCTATCCCTTCAACCAAAATGAAGTGTTGGGTGCTCAAGAAGAAGGACAAACAAGGTCCTTCCCTAGCTCCACAGGTCAAATCCAGAATGCTTGGGCGCCCAAACAAGGAGGACACGTAGTGCCGTGAAGCCTTCCTCAACTTCAACCTCTTGTAGCCTCCCAAGTCACCCTTTTGGTGGTAGAAGCAATATGAATTTGGGTGCCTAATTAGTCTAGCCTCTCAATCCTTTGCCCTTTCTTAGTTACCCAAGATCCACAAAGTGGCAAGGGGAGGGAATACGAGGCAAGGGCATGGCACATGTTTGATTACTTTGTACAAAATAAAATTTAGACTAGCCTTCACGATATTGCATGAATGGCTAGGCCAATCTCTTTGCAAGTTGTGGGCGAAATAAATTTTAAACGACTTGAAAAATAAAGTACAACCTCACAACAATGGCACAAGATGGAGGACATCTTACCGGTTTTGGCCAAGGTGGGTAAAATTAAAGAAATGCAGAAAATTAAATCTAAACCTAGCCTTCACGATATTGCATGGATGGCACAGCCAATCTCTTTGCAAGGTGTGGGCAAAAATACAAAGATTATTTACACTTTATAGAATAGAAATTAAAGTGGAAAGGATGCAAGCCCAAAAGACTCTCTTGTGCTGCTTACAATTGTTTAGAAAGTGAACTAGAGAAGAGGGTTTGGTACATGTTGCCGTCCTTATACACACTTGCAAACGTGAGCTAAGTCCGGCTCACTTAGTGTGTCCTTGGAGGCACAATGCCTAGGTTCACAACCCACGCTGTCACTTTGACCGGAACCTCTTCTATCTAGGCTCACTCTCAGGGAACCAAGGTGGGTAGTCCCTAGTTTCTAGATTAGTTTTAGAGTTAAGTTCTAGGAGTTAGTTTTAATTTGTTAAGGGTTGGGGGACTCTAATCTAAGATGCTAAGGCAACAATGCAAGGTGCAAGGGTTAGCATGTAAAACAAACCTTTTCCTAGGGCAACTAAGACTAGTGCCTAAAGATTGGGCTTGGGGTCAACTAAGTTAAGGGGTTGTTCGTTACAAATAGATTACAATATTACTTACAAAAGAAAAACTTGATCAAATAAATATTAAACACAAGATTTACAATTCAAAGAATGCTAAAATACAACAAGCAAGCTAACCACTTCAATTATTTTGTGTTTTTGTAGGATATAAAGAGGTTAAAGCATCACATAACATTTACAAGATTGTCATCAACATATTACCACATCAACAAAGAATATTTAAAGATTTAAGCACAAGTGTTATGAAGATGACTCACTCTTAGTTATTAAACCCTCAAGGTATTTATTAGATTAAGCCCAAGGTTGACTTGTTAAGCTTTCTTAAGATTATCAAATTTTATTAAGCTTTCACCGAAGTCTCCTCCCCCTATTGCCAAATAACTGCTGGATGCTCAATAAGTGTTGCCACCCTAGCTTCGCAGGTCAGCCCTAAGACAAGAGTACTTCTCGGAGAGGACACATCCTATGCGCCGTGAGACAGTCCCTTGCCTACACCCTCCATTGTTTTCCTCAAGTCCCGTTTTAGATGGTGAAGATGGTGGTCTAAGGTACCCTAAAGAGTCTATTAAGTTATTATATAAGTTAGGTAGACTTTTAGGAGTGTTTAGGAGTGTTTAAAGGATTTTATGACACTTTTTAGGAGTGATTTAGTGACTTGGCCGAAACTCACTTTAGCCTTAAAGATGTGTTGATTAAGTTAAAAAATTTAAGAGCATTAACACATGCATATGTCACTAGAATAGATAGCTTGAAAGAATAACAAAGGCAAGAACAACTTGCCACCCAATAGAAGATATGCAATCACACTTATATCATGTTCAATAGCATTTAGATAAGAGCATTTAGTGTGAAAGAGAAAAGATTTAGATGTTGCCTACTTATCAACTTAGAAACTAGTTACTTCAAGCATATGGCATTAAGAGATCTATGTAATGAAGAAGAACACCATCCACTTATTGAAGCATTTAAACATCAAAGATTATAGATCTAAGCATGAAACATAAAGATAAAGACTTGAAGTAAGCTAAGCAAGCATGAGATCTAGTTAAGTTGATTATGAGGCCCAATAGGCTTAAGCTAGAGAATTATTAAGTGTTAGATCTAGATCTAGAATATTTAGAGCATTAACCATTTAGATCTTCGACTACAAATTAAACCCTAACCCAATCTTTTGGGGTATTCCTCTCCCAAATAGGTAGGCAATTAATTAGCTTGCTTAACTTAGAAAATATTGAGAAAATGAAGAAACAAGCAAGCAAGAGATACAACTAAGGAAAGAAAGAGGCAAGCAAACCAAGCAAACAAGAAGTAAATCCTACCCCACGTCCTAGGGTTTGGGAGATACCCTTTATCTCACAAACCCTCACGTCCTAGATCAAAAAGGGCACAAAATGTCAAATAAACAAGATCTAAGCTAGATCTAAGCTACCCAAGAGCTCATACGTGGGAGGAGGCTGTACCACTCCTTCTCCCACAACTATGAGCCACTGCAAGCAAGCAAGAAGGAGAAGAAATGACTAAAAATGCTTAAAAATTGAAAAAGGAGGTTGAGAAATAGCTACCAATCCATTTGGGGGTCTTTGAGTGTTGTGTGGATGCCTTTGGGTAGCCAAAACCCCTCTCAACCAGATCTGAACCTGCAAAAACCAGCAACGTATCCTTGCTGGAAATGCTACACACAACCAATATAGTGAAGACAAACTTTTGTCTTTTTAGGGCAAATATTTTTCTTAAGAAAAATTTATAAATTTTGATTAAAAATGACTTATCTTACTAAGCTATGCTGGCTGAAATATTGATGGAATGAACAACAATAGAGAAGAAAAGTAAAAGTGAGAAAGGAATGGAGTTTGAGTGTGTTTCAAGGGAGCCTTCTTGCTTAAGGTTGTCCCAATGAAACCCTTGAAGTCAAACCTGCAAAAACCTTGAACAATGATGGCATACAATAGACAATATGTTGCATATACTAATAAGATGACATTTCAATCCTATCTAGCATATCAAGATACATAGATCTACAAGCATGTGCATTACTAGATCTACCCAAATAACATTTTACCTTAGGATCCAAAGATGCAATCACCAAACAAAATCTTAGAACAAGTTTACCTCATGTGTATGACAAGAAGAAGCATGTGCATAACTCTTCCAATAATCCTCCAAAGTTTTCTCTTTATTACTCAAGAAGAAGAATCTTGGAGAAAACTATCTCCAAAACCCTAAAGAGCAAGAGAATGAAAATGATGAATGAAAGAGAGCGAGAGAGTGAGAAATCAAGTAGCATAACTTTAGCTCAAGATATGGTGAGGAAGAAGTGAGGAGAGGGATCTATTTATACTTGGAGAGGCAAACCTACCTCTCTTGGATCAATGCCAAGTGTTCACCACCAAGCAATAGAGTAGATCCCTAGGCTAGGGCGCACCATCTAGGGTTAGATCAATAGATCTAGGGTTTAGAAAAGTGTGGGAGGTGTTGGGATCACACAAAAGCAAGTGGGAGGCTATGGGATTCGTGCTAGGGGAGTGGAAGGAATTAAAATAATTTTTAAAAATTATTTCTAGATTTTTCCAAGTGGAGGGGGGTGTAACTCCTCTTGGAGGGCGCAACTTTCTTGGGATGAGGCAAGAAAGGGAGTGTTGGGATGAGGGAAAAGGTGTGGGATCACCTTGGAAGGTGATGTGATGGTTAAGGGAAAGGAAAGCACAATAGAGGGGCTCTCACTCAAGTCACAACATCAATCTCTAAGGAAAAACATCAATCCCCCTAGGGGGGCATAACTTTTGAGTGTGGTGAGGGGGTAAGGGTGTTTAAAGGGTTGAAACAAGGTTGGATGGGTAGGTTTATGTTTAGGGAGTCTCTCTCTAACTTCTAACCATCATTTAACATCCTTTTAACTCATTATTACAAAAGTACATTTTTGCCATGTTTGGACTTTAGCAATTAAAATTGTTGTTTTAGACTGACTGATACTCTGGGTGGACAAACCCATGGCTAAAGTTGTCCGACTGAGCTGAAACTTGGTCCATGGATGTAGGGGGTGCTATTCCATTTCTTTTGAGCACAAATACCCCTATCAAAAGTCCAAGGACCTAGTTTTTACAATTATTGCTCAAAAATAATTAATTAATTAAATAATTAAACCTCCAAACTTAGGGAAATTTAATTAAAAATTAATTAATTAAAAAAAAACTATACTAGACTCGTCGAAATTCCACGAAACTTTCTAAGATGTCTTGCATGGTCATTTACAATGATTCCCTATAATAATTACCAAAAGATAAACCCACTAGAACGTCGTTCACCACTTTGGAGGAATTATTGCAAGTGTGAGGGAAAAACTCAAGGGAAATCAATAAGGCTGAAAAGCCCAATTGATAACCTGAGGATTAAAAACCCTCGGTGAAAGGAACTCTCCCAGTGAACCGATCCCAAGGTAACTGAC